>VZRQ01000912.1:584059-595870 GCA_013397975.1 Machaerirhynchus nigripectus
CATATCTACCATCAATAAAACCCGTATTATTGTCACTGGCATATGGTCTCGTTTGCACCTTAATTTGGGCAGAGGAATTTCTAAAGAACCTTAATAACAATTGGATCATAACACTGGGGACAAGTGTTGTAAAGTGATTATATGAGTTAATATTTGGTGTTCCAAGAAAAGTCGCATGGCTATGTAGAGAGGTAATGTGGTAAAAGGATGTTAAAGTATTTTTATACTGTTCTTATTCTTTGTTCATGTGAAGACCAATGCAATCCTTGCAATCTGTCCACATTGCCTTTAGACCTAGTCTAGCACAGAAACAACAGGTCTGACACTGAATTTTACAGTCTCCCATAACTCACATCCAGTTCTATTCTTACATTTCTTTCACCTTCCTCTATCTGACCCACACAGCCAACTCTGGAAAGAAGCTGATGTGAGAATTTACTTTGGGAAATGCTGAAGCTTTGCCCAGGCTGCTGCAGGACATAATTCATAAAACATACATAAATCTTTCTAAAAATAAATGCTTTTCTTGCTCAGAGAAGGACAAAGGAATTTCTGACAGAAGACAGCAAAGGAGGAATTGTTCCTTCTGAGGAACTACTTGCAAATTGTATCCAATTTTCTGCAAGTATAGGTCTTCCACTCTATTCTGTTACTGTAAAAGTGCCATTTGCTACAGGATCAAGGACCAGATTTTTGTTGCAGTCCTTGATATTGCTATAGTAAGAGTAATTTGGTGTATCTCTTATGGTTTGTATTTCAAAAGATGATATTCAACCAAGTGCTGGACTATTTCAGATTCCAAGTAATTTACTTTCTTACAAGTAAAATAGCCCAATAAATAAAGTATTCTAACCTCACATTAATTTAGTCAATGGTTTGTAAAGTTATTTTGAAGGTCGTGTATTTGGAAAGAACTCTCCTGGCAACATGTCTCTTTATGGGCACCGGTATGCAACTATTATCTAAAAGAAATCTGTATTTCAGTGCATAGACATTATTTAACCAGATTTATCAGGTTTTATTCTGGTGTCTGTGATCCATATGTACCCATACTCAGTAATCAAATTTATTTCAGTCCCATCATTCCTTTTTTCTCTAGGTTTAGGTTTTTTCTTTAGGAAAAAACCCTTAGTAAATGAATCCTCAGCCTGTGAATTTCAGATTTAAATGCGGAACATAATTTCATTTGCTAGAGTATCTGACTTCAACAACCAATGTTACTGTTTGTATCAAATAATAGTATATGAATATTTTTATACATTTTAATACTTTACCTCCATAGATTTCAGATATACTTAAAGTAACAAAAGCAAAGGAGAAATACTTAAAGCAAAACCAAAAGCTCAATAAGAACTATTTTGCAAAAGCTGTTTGTCCTCAGCATCCTAGCGGAAGGAGAATTTACCCCAAAATACTCCTGAGTGCTGAGGAACATCACTAGTAATTGTACCATTCACTAGGCAAACCTGCTTATTCTGCAGGTGAGTATTTATGGCCATTTTATATGTGACAATGGATGTTTAGTAATTGACACTTTTCCTCATCCTCTCTTTTAAAAATGATCTGACTTTCTTTCGGTTTAGAGGAGCAGTGCTACTAATGTTTTGTTTTCTCTATAGGATCCTCACTCTCAATGTTAGAGATTTTGTTTTGGTTTAGATGTCCACATAATTCTACCTTTCAAAAGTAATGCATATGAAAGTGTTATTTGGTTATAAATGACCCTCTCAGAAAATTTACTGAGGTATATAAAATTATTTTAAGTTCTCAAAGTACTTGAGCAACGTGTGGTGCCAAGATATGCTTAAAATCTTTTAGACCTGCAGACACAAGGTGGTAGTATCAGCCTTTAGTAATAATTGTTTAGGGTGGGATTGCTTTTAGTTAATGGCCTTTGTTCCCTCTCCCTTCCAAACAAGGGCTGGAGAAAATCCTTTGATTTTGTTCCTGCTAACATTCAGTGTATATCTCAAACTACTGACCAAGCATCAATCAAGTGCTAAACTGGTAAATTACAAATATGTAAATGAAATCCTAGTAAGGATCTTCATCTCTCCCAACAAGCTGAAGAAATTGTATATTTTTCTGGTTTGTCATGTTTCTTTATAAATTTTTAGAATATGGAAGAGAAGAGTGAAAAATAAGGCATTTCAGACAGATCACCTTTAAAAGACTATGTTTGCCATGAAATATGAACCCCATATTTCTAGCATTTTTACAAATGATCAAGTCATGGATAATTTGTTAGGAAACTGCAGGAATTTTATTCTATAGAAATCTCACAAAGAACACAGATGCTGAGTGATAGATGTTGTTAACCCCTATCTTTTGCTGACCATCCTCTTAAGGGAATAAAAAATTCTTTATGACCGCAGTAAGGAAAATAATAAGCAAGAATCTACTACTTAACATTTGTAGTTTTTTTAGGAAGCAAATTAGCATGCTTTTAAAATAATACTCCAATATTCTATGCCTTTATACTCTATTTGAAAGTAAGATTTAATGTCAAGGCATAGACTTGACATTTAACTTGTTCTGAGGGATTGTCTGTAGTATGGTATCATATTCATACAGTCACACCAAATTGCGGCAGCTCATCCCAGGGATCTCTTGATACTCTTGTACTACCCCTAAGAAACTTCAGAACTGCAGAATAGTGATTTTTTTCCCACCAGTTTGTTGTGGTGGCTGCTCTTTCACCTCCAGTCTCCTCAACTCCAACATACCAAAACACCAATATATTACAGAAAGTTCCATTCATTCCTTTTCAGTTGAAATCTGTAGAAGAGGAAATGGTCAAGTCTTTGTTAAAATAGTAGGATGGTGGAATGGTCAACTGGAGCACGTTGCTTAGGATTGCGTGAAGTCAGGTTTTGGGCATCCCTAAGAATGGAGACTCCACAACCTCTCTGGGCAGAACTTGTTCCAGTGATCAACCACTTTCTCAGGGAAAAAAAAATCTTCCTTATTTTTAAATTATATTTTTAGTTTTTCAGTTTTGTGCTCATTGCTTCTTGACCTGTCACCAACAAGAGCCTGGGTCCCATTTCTTTACTTGCACCATCAGGTATTTATACACATGGATATGATTTCAGAAAATCTTTTCTGATCCATGCNACTTGTTCCAGTGATCAACCACTTTCTCAGGGAAAAAAAAATCTTCCTTATTTTTAAATTATATTTTTAGTTTTTCAGTTTTGTGCTCATTGCTTCTTGTCCTGTCACCAACAAGAAGAGCCTGGGTCCCATTTCTTTACTTGCACCATCAGGTATTTATACACATGGATATGATTTCAGAAAATCTTTTCTGATCCATGCTGAACAGTTCCATATCTTCCAGCCTCTCTTCATGAGACAGATGTCCAAGACTACAACCTGCTTTGTGCCACTTCCATGAATTTGCCTAGCGGTGCACACCCCTGTCTGTCTTTTACTGGAGAGCCCAGCACTGGACCCGGTATGGGTTGAGGAGAGGAGAAGGATCATCTCACTTCACCTGCAGGCAGAGTTCTACCCAATGCAGCCCAAGATGCTTTTGTCTCTTTGCCACAATGGCACATTGCCGGCTCATGGTGAACTTTCTGGGACTTGCTCCAAGTACTTTTCTGCAAACCTGCCTTCCAGTCAGTCAAAACCCAGCCTGCATGGGTGTCTGGGGTTGTTCTCCCCCAAATGCAAATCTTTGCATTAGGAATTTCTGAAGGTATTTTTACATCTGTTTCTGAAGCCTGACAATGGCTCTCTGAATCAGCACAACCATCTGACCTACCAAACACTCCTTTTTCCCCTATGCAGTGTTCCTGCTGCCTTTTTTTCTAATTCCTAGGATGGGCCGTTCTGGAGCTTAAAGAAGGTAATCTTTGAAAATCAAAGGGATATTAATTTTTTCCCCAGGGCCTTATCCCATGCATTTCTTCCAAGCAACTTCCTAAACAGACCTGTTTTCCTTAAGTCAGGACTGAAATACTCTTATTTATCTCACTGACTCCTATTCAAACATCAACACTACAGCCAAAGCTGCCCCTAAACTTCACATCTTCAGCCAGTTCTTCTTTGTTGATACAGTCTTTGCTTTTCACACCTGAAATACCAGGACTGGCAATAGAAATTAATCTTCCATTATAGTGAAGGCCTTTTATGCTACTCTTATCTTATGGCATTGAAATGCTTCTAGCAATCTGACCTTATATGAAGATACATAGTCTAATAAACACTATGCAAAAGAAGGTTTATGTTGTTCGTATTTCAATTATTTTTCCATGAATTTTTGATGCAGATATTGTTTAGTCAGCCACTCCCCATGTGTGTGTGTGTGTAATGTGGCAATGTGGCGTAATTGCTTTTCTGGCATGAGTTTATGATTTCTTCATTACTCATATGGCAAGGTGTGTTGTTTTTTGCTGAGGTAGAGTTAATTTTCTTCCCAGTGGCTGGTGTGGGGCTGTGTTTTGGATTTGTGCTGAACACAGGGTTGATAGAGATATTTTTGTTGTTGCTGAGCAGGGCTTACATAGACCCAAGGCCTTTTCTGCTTGTTGTACTGTCAGGCTGGTAGGGAGGTTGGGGATGCTTGGGAGGCTGGGATAAGACACAGCCAGGACAGGTGACCTCAGCTGACCCAAGGGATATTCCAGACCACATGGCATCATACTCAGTGTATAAAATGGGCAAAGAAAGGAGAAGTGGGGGCTGCTTGGAGTGATTATGCTTGTCTTCCCAAGTTGCCATTGCACATCATGTGCTCTGCTGGGGATGCCGAACACCTGCCTGCCTATAGGAAGCAGTGAATTAATTCCTCTTTTTCTTTGCTTACACCCAGGGCTTTTGCTTTTCCTATTAAACTGCCTGTCTCAAACCATGAGTTTTCTAGCTTTTCCAGCCTCCTGGTTTTATCTCCAATCCCACTGATGGGGGAGTGAGCTGTGTGGTGCTTGGCTGTTGGATGGGGTTAAATCATGACAGAAGGCTAAAAATCAGAAGCACCAGGTTCTCCTAAATGAATGTTATGAGTCTCAAGGATGGATTATCTGTGACAGGATGATTGAGGAATAGTCAGAAAATGGCTGAATAAGAATAGCTCCTGGAAAATCAGCCCATCAGTTTGATGATTGAGTTTTAATTAAAAATCTTGAGTGTTTTCTCTACAACTTTGTTTGAATTATTTATAACTTGTGTGACCTAATTCAATTAGGTGAGAATTAGGAAAAATTCTTATTTATCTCTAGGTTAATTTTGGTTTAATTAGAGATGAATTATGAGTACTAGAATAGAAATATTATCAAAACTAGCCTCTCCTATGATACAAGGTCTAAAAAAGACTTGGATTTGAATATTATAATATTTCAGTAGTTATGGTGGAACTGCATTTCTTAAGCAGGGAAATTCTACTGTCGGAGGGGCTTTTTTGTATTCCCACTGTGTAGGTTAAATCTAGATTTTAAGATGCTCTCAAAATAAAATTGGAATCCTGCTAAGTGTGAAAACAGTGAGAGCTAGAAATTCTAGAACACTGTGGAGATTTGGAGATCTAGGTCCCCTTGAGTTCCACATCCAAGCCTTTAGATTTAAACCATTTCTGAGCAAAGCACAGCTACAACAGCTTTAGCTTGCAGCACGAATAATGTGAGATGAAAGAAATGTGAAGATTGTAGAGAGACATTATTTCTCACTATTCAGACTTAAATTAATCAGTACTTTGTTCTTAAATTGTATTTTCACTAAAAGAGCAACTTCCAACTTTCATCAGTTGCATTAATACTAAGTGTTCCCAAATTTCAGAAAGAAATAATTATGTTAAACTAATGTATGATTGAAAATAGTTACAGTTATATTGATTTGCACTGTAGATCTGAGAATGGAATTTTCAAGCTTGGCAGGTTTGTAAAATAGAACCTTTTCATAAATCTAGAAATATTAGTTATACTGTAAATTTGAGCATTTAACTATTGCATATAGCATTTAGCTATTAAAGAAACAGAAGCACTGGCAGTGTAAAAATGATCTGATTTTACCAAGATATATTTCTCTAAATGCAGGAATATATTTCTAGGATAAAATTAGAAAGAGTTAGACAACTTTAAATATGGATGTAGCAAGTATATTGAATGTGAAAAGAAAAATTAAATCATGAATCCTGGAATATGTGTGCCTGTGTGAGTAGGTTGGATGTGGGCATAGTAAAGTGGCACCACATCCGGATTGCACTTTCCAGCACCAATCATTATTTTCTCATGCAAGAGAAATGCTTTTGACATAAAAAATTTGACCTGAAGAGTTGTTTTTTTCCTCATCCTCCCTAATCCTCTTCCCGTCTTATAACACGATATGAAAAGGCATATGGTCTGGAGTTTCAGGGTTTTTGGTAGTTGTGGTTTTGTTTTAGTTTACACTAAAATTTACAATGCATTGCAGGGTACAGTTGCTCCACTTCTGTTTCATTATTTGACTGTCCCACACTCTGAGTAGTGTAAATCCAGGATCAAGATTTGCCAGTACTGACACTTCAGATGTTTAGGGAGATACTAAATTTAATTTAATTTAATCTACACCTCTTGTATCATTGCATTATAAATGTATTATGCTCCCCTATAAAAGGAATTGTGCAGTGTAGTCCTTGGTTGTCATAAATGCTATTTATTCTTTAACTTCACATATAACCATAACTTCACATATAACATCCTTTGTGCAGTCCTTGAAAGGGAGATTTGCTTATGAAAAGCCTTCTCATGATAACGCCACAGGGCCTGGCCTGGTGGATTCAAATTCAACAGAGAGAAAGTGTTTTAGACTAAAATTCAGAGATCAGAGAAGTAAATATATGAATTGTAAATCAACTACATATCTATTCAAAGTCGCTGTTAGAGTCTTAAGTACAAAAAAGCAATGCTTCTTTGTTCAAAATAGATAACTCCAAATCAGATATCATACCATTTTTAATGGGGAATAGTCAAATGTTTATATCTTTGCTATGTTCTATAGCTTCACTGATTTTCCATACTTAATAAGCAAGGGAAATGATAGAACATTTTTTTATTACTGTAATACATGCACAATGGACAGATAACTTCCCTTTCATTGAAATGGCAAGAATCGATCCAATAGTCAGTAAATAAAGGTTAAGTATTTTAAAGAGATTAAATCTTGACTATGTGTAACTTTTCCAAAACTCCAATCTACTCTTCCCTGCTACTGGAACCATAGCAAGAGGTTAGCTTCTCTCATGGTTTTATACAGAGATATATAGGGTGTTCTTTCATTATTAAAAGTACAGTTGCATGGAAGTTTACATGGAAGAATATTTTTGCCTCTGACTGGCTGCTGTCTCTTTATTTCATAGAATCATAGAATGGCTTGAGTTGGCAGGCGCCTTAAAGCTACTCTTGTCCCAACCCCCCTGCCATGGGCAGCAATACCTTCCACTAGACCAGGTTGCTCAGAGCCACATCCAGCCTGGCCTTGAACACTCCCAGGGATGGGACATGCACAACCTCCCTCAGAAACCTGTGCCAGGGCCTCACCAGTCTCACAATAAAGAAAGTCTTCCTAATATCTAATCTAAATCTACTCCCTGTCAGTTTGAAGCCATTCCCAGCCCCTGTCCCATCACTCCAGGTCCTCGTAAATAGTGTCTCTCCATCTTTCTTGTGGGGTCTCTTCAGGCACTGGAAGGCTGCAATTAGGTCACCCCGAAGCCTTCTCTGAACAATCCTGATTCTCCCAGCCTTTCCTCATAGCAGAGCTGCTCCATCCCTCTGATCACCTTGGTGGCCTCCTCTGGCCTGGCTCCAGCAGGTCCCTGTCCTTCCTGTGCTGGGACCCCAGAGCTGGATGCAGCACTGCAGGTGGGGTCTCAGCAGAGCGGGGCAGAGGGGCAGAATCCCCTCCCTGCCCTGCTGCCCACGGGGCTTTGGATGCAGCCCAAGATACATTTGTCTTTCTGCCCTTCCAGTGCACATTGCAAGTTTTAAAATGTTTCTAATAGTTACATTAAATACTGAGAAATCAAAACCATATTAGATGTAGAAGTAAATACATATCTGGGTTCCCTTTTGAGAATACACAATTTCTTTTAAAAAATTCCAGTCATATTCCTGATTTCCAGTAATACCAAGTCATAGTAGGGTATGTCCCTGTGATGAATAAGCTAGAACAGGAAATTAGCTGAGCATTCCCTCATTAGCTGTCTTATATTAAAAATATTGGGAAAACACAGGAAAAAGTTATAATTTTAGATGGCTTTTCCATTTGATGTTTTCTATTAGTCTCCACTGTCCTATAAATAAGGAAAAATCAGATCCTCCTCATGTGAACAGAGATTTTAAGTGCTTGGTATCATTCTGCCCAAGAGGTGTGAACAGGAGGTAAATATGATCCATCAGGTTTATGTAGAGTGGGATTATTTTATACACAGATAAGAATTGTACAACTTCACAATCTAGTCTCAATCTGGAAAAAAAATCCTATATGGAAATGTAAGAATAATATCTATTGTGCTGTCAAGTAGTACTTTAAGTATTAGAAAGGTAAATAGAATGAAATAGAGCAGGACAGAAAAAATAGATGGCATGAATTTTTCTGGCAAAGTGAAGCTTGAGTGGAGAGCTCCAGGATACCTGTGACCATCTAAGCCTAACTCCTGTGTATCTTTTATAATAGCAGACTCAAGAAATTCTTACACATATTTATTTCCCTATAGAGGTGACCTAAATATTAGTCCTCTGTCAAACAACTGGCAGAATAGCAGTCTTCACTGCATGGTCTTTTTTATCCAAACAAGAAATTTTGAGCTCCAAAAAAACCCTTGCAACCCTGTCAGCCCTGCTTAACCTCCATTAGAGGCTTCAATTTGGCTGTCTGTCTTCTCTGAAGTCTGAAAGCTGTTACTTGGCTGTCATAAACTGGGATGGCTGATGGTCATGGCTATTGCAGTGGACAAAGGCTGGAGCTGAGAGGCGAGGAGAATTAGAGAAACCGTGCTGCTTGCTCTGTGTGTGCTGTTCTCTATAGTGAAGGTGAATTCTGAGCTTTTCCATATGTTGCCAACCGGACAATTTTCATACGCATGCCCTCAAAACGTTTAAGAAAGAGAAGGTGATTCAAAAAAATCAGTGGCAGTTCTTCAAAAAATCAGGTTATTATTGAAAATATACAATTATAACTCTCTTCTATTTTTTAGAATAGGGTGTTCAAATTTTCTAATGTTTTTGAAGGGAAAGAATGTCATGAAAACATATAGGAACTTACTGAAAAGTGCTACAGCAATAAAGAATTTAGGTGATTTTGGTGAATTCAGGTGAAATGGTTCTAATTACATGAATTCTGTTTGAAATTCAAATATGCAAAACCACAGGAAATCAGGAGTATATTTTGGAACATATTTGGTACATTAGAGAAGAGAGAATAAAATCCTCTCTGAGGTAAATGATCACTAAAATATTAAACAGAGTGAAATGTATATAACTTTCAGGCAACAAAACCCTCCCCTCAACTCCCAGTGCCCTTGAGATGTTTTGTTTTTTTAAAGGCATTACATTAGAAATTATATGGATAAAAGAAATAATTCTCAATGTTTTAAATTTGGTTTGCAGTTCTAACATAAAGGTATGAAATGAAAATTTTACTTGAATGCATGATTTTAGGAAGTTCCAGAAACTGCACTGAAATATGATGGGAAAACACTCAGCCTTCCTCTTGGTGTACAAAGAAGAAATTTCTTGTTTCATTTCCCTCTTTTGTATCAGCAATGGCGTGGCAGCAGGACCAGGGCAGTGACTGTCCCCTGTGCTGGGCACTGCTGAGGCCACACCTCAAATGCTGTGTCCAGTTTGGGGCCCTCATTACACAGGAAGGACATTGAGGTGCTGGAGCGTGCCCAGAGAAGGGCAGCTTGGGGAAGGGTCTGGAGCACAAGTCTGGTGAGGATCAGCTGAGGGAGCTGGGGGGGCTCAGCCTGGAGAAAAGGAGATCCAGGGGGAACCTTATCACTCTGTACAACTCCCTGACAGGAGGGTGAAACCAGGTGGGGATCAGTTTCTTGTCCCAAGGAACAACTATGTAGGACAAGACAGGACAAGAGGAAATGGCCTTAAGATGCACCAGGGGAAGTTTAGATTTTGACATTAGAAATAATTTATTCAATCAAATGGTTTTCAAGTAGTGGAACAAGCTGCCCAGGTGAGAGCTTGAGTCAATGGTCCTGGAGGTATTTCAAAGACCTGTAGGTTTGGCACTGAGGGTCCTGGTTTAGTGGTGGGCTTGGCAGTGCTGGGTTAACAGTTGGACTCAATGATCCTAAAGGTCTTTTACAACCTAAACTATTTTATGATTCTTTAATTTTAAAGAGAAATCTGTTTCACTCCTAGCTGCTCTGCCTTTTGGGGGGATTGAATGTCCTACCTTCATCTGTTCATCTGGGAGAGAAGAGGGACATTGCACTTATTTTATTTTCCAGGAGGAATGTCCCACCTCTCACTTTCCCAAAAGCAAATGAAGTGCAAAGTTCTACCCTCCCATGTAGCTCAGCAGCTCATTGCTGAGGCCGCAATTATTCCTCTTGTGGGCACTGTTGCTTTCTCTTTTAATGGTACATATACATGGTTTTCTTGCAGTGCCATAGGAAAATGTGGTGCTCTGAATGATTTTAAAGTGTGTCCTTTCTGGTATGTTCTTCATACCTGCACCATCACAACGCAAGACACACCCCCATGTACAATCCTACAGCTCTAGTAATACCTATGCACATAACTGAAGTATTCACCAGGTGCCCCACAATCTTTTACTTTCCAAGTAGTTTGTGGAACCACATACTAAAAGATAAATCAGGACAGTCAGTGGGCAGAAGTCTTTCAAAGCAACTACTTCTCAGGGATTTCTTGGGTTTCAGACCTTTCTAATCCTGGAAAAAGAGACGGAGGGAGAAAGGTTTTAAGCCAGTTTTGACAGTATTCTAGTTTCATGTAGCTATGGAAAAAAAAAAAAGTGTTTGTATTCCAGTGTGGGATTAAAACAAATTTGGTACCTCAAAACTCCATTATGCAGATATAGTTCTGATCCAGTCCCCTGAGGAACAAGCAGAACAAAAAAGAGCAACATCTGTTTTTGTTTTTAAAGCACATATTTGAAACAAATAAATGAATTTTCGTGGTCGTTTCAGGTTTAGGATCCAGAAAGGGTTATAGTCTAAGTACAACCTAAATTAACAGTTCAGCAGTTACACCCATGCTCCTCTTTCAGACGTGGCTGCTTTCTTTTGCTATTATTTACATTCTCTGCAACTACTTTAAAACTGGATAGTTGATGAGAGCTGTGTTGATCACTTTTACTTCTTTGAAGCTGCTCACTTGAGAATAGGAAATAAAAAACCTTGCAGGGTTATTTTAAGGGACAGATAACCTCTCTACTAAATGGCTGCTCTGTTTTTGTTGTTCCATCTTCTCCCAACACGTTAAACTTGGGCTCTAAAAACTTAGCAAAGCAAGTACTTATCGTCTAACAAAGAAACATTAAATTTATTGAATTAGGGAAGAGTGGCAGTTTGTTCTTCACACAGCTTTATAGAGGATCTTTCTTAAATTATAAGCAGAGAAAAGAATGCTTTTATGTCAAAGAATATAACGTGGCAGTTTATTTTGTCTCAAGAGAAAGATTTCACCCCTTTTATGAGATAAAACACGTCAGATTATTTATATTATTTTAATAAATCTCTAATCATTAATGTTTCAAGTTTTCCTTTCGTATTTTTGTTTTGTTGCAGTGGCCCAGCCCACCTTTGGGCTGCGTGTCAATCAGGGCATCCAGTGGGTGGATTTCCCC
>VZRQ01000912.1:595982-649976 GCA_013397975.1 Machaerirhynchus nigripectus
CCCACACCATTTCCCCATTGGTTTGTTCCTTTGTACCTCCCTTCTCCACCCCCTGTACAAAAGCTGCCGCCACTGCCTTTCCAGTGCTCTTTGTAGCACTCCCTTTCGCCTTTCTGTTCTTCCGGCCTTGGGGTCAGGGAATAAAGCCTGGAACTGCTGCTACACTGAGTCCCTCTCTCTGCTTTACTCCCACCGATCGCTGCTGTAGCACCGACTGCTGCCAGCTCCTGGCAGGAGTCTCAGGGCAGGCTGCTCTCTGCAGAGAGCCTCCAGTCGGCTGTAAAGTAGGTGACGGTCCTGCCTACCAGGACACTCAACACAAGTCGCCTGCTTGGCCTCCAGGCGGCCAGCGGCCAACGACATTGTTTAAATGAGACTTAAAATCAAAATAATATATAGAAGCTATTTTTCTGTTAACATACACATATTGTTGTAGTTAACTACTTGCTACTTTTTAATTGTAAGCTTCGTTTTACTGTTAGTTTAAAAGTTCTTTTGTAGAGTAACTTGTCTTTCTACATACCTGTGTTGTTTTTGCAAAAATGTTCATTCTGAGACAGCTTTTTTTGTCTTGGTGTGTCTCAAGAGCTCACTTACGAGATGTTGTATTAAGATACAGAATTCCAATTCCACATATGGCATTAACTCAAAATAATAGAATGCAGCTGAGTGAAGCCACTGGCTAAATATAGGAATCCATATAATTGAAGACACTTATAATAAAGATAATTCTTACATGAAACTAATGGAATTTGGAATTTTAAAATGAATGTATCTTGAGCATTGTGAATAGATGGAAAAATTCTGGAAGGTTATGCAAAGTTTGTTTTCATTTAAGAGGTTTTTTTTTAAGACATTTTGCTGCTTCAAACATTAACACAAATATTACAGTAAATTTTCTCTTTTGACTTTGTATGACATTGTAGAAAGGTAAGTTTTGCATATAATCACATCTAAGAAAAAAACCAAAAGCAGCCAATCAAGCAACCCAAGCTTCAGCCTGTACTCATAAATGCCAGTCCATTTGTTTAATTGTTTTAGTGTGTGTTCACTCTCCACTCAGAAATGTTGTGCTGGGGCTCCACGCAAACCAGGCATGATGCTTATGCACAGAATCACTGGTCACACATTATTTAAGAATTCATTGTCTCCTTAGATGGGGGAAATAAACTGAAACCGTGACAAAATAGAAAATTCAAAAACAATTTTGGAATGACAATACTTGGGTGTGGATTTCTACTGTGTGGATGTTGTCTTGGATAATTTGAAGGATAAAATGTGGTTGTCATAGCAGACTACTGCAATCTACGGTCACAGACCTAAAATTTCTCTACTTTATTCACTGGAGATTCTAATTAAGATATTGCCAAAGAGTATTTGGTTAAAGTGTCATTAAACATAAAATTTGATAGGACATTATTAGTAATAAAGATAAATAAATGTGTGAGAGGAGGAAGATCAGAACACAAGTATGCTGCCCGTGTGTGTGTTAAGTGCTGGCAGCTGTTCTAAGTGACCTAAGCTTCGACTTTAACTGCAGTACCTGTTTGAAGACAGTTAAAGGCATAATTCAAAACAGCAATAAGTAACTCTATTATTATTATTATCATTATTATTATTATCATTATTAATACAGAAAAACAGAATGGGAGGTCTACATCTAGGTTAGTTTTTAGATCATAAAATTCCATCACTAATATTTAAATTAAGGCAATTATATTGATTTTCCTTTTTTTCTCTTAGTCATAGGAAAATAATTTTAATATTTTGAGGATGTTGTTCGATAGTGTGTTGAGCTGCAAACTGATTTAAATCACCAACACATGCAATCAGTGTGTAATCACTGCTTGTTTTCATTTTTTTTTAGGGAAATTCCGTAAGTTGATGCTATGACAGTTCTTGTCATTCTGAATGTTTGTTCATTGTTCTTGTGACACTGAATGCACTGTGTGTATGAATCTCTATCTCTTTTCAGGTGATTTTTTAGCAGTTGCAAAGTGATGCTACCTGTCCCTGATCCTAATTATACAACTGTTTCTTGAAAAATGTAATACTAGGAATTTATCTTCTTATAGCACTGGGTATGAAAAGTCTATGAAAAAGAAGGAATTAAGAATGTCAAGTTAATATAAAATGCTTAAATCTTAATTTTAGTAGACATAGTTTGGCTAAGAGAGTGATAGCAATCAATACCTTGCAGTAGAAATTCTGTTATTGCTGTTTGCAAATAATGAATTGATTAATTATTAATCATGCAACCGACAGAGCTTAACATCTGATGTAATTAAGGGACAGACTCAATGAACTTGGGCTGAAGTGCTCATTAAAAGTTAATTGAGCAACGTAAAAATTTAGGTTGTCCCCGACTCTTGTTTTCACAGACTTTCTGTACTGGACACACATGGCCTGCGGGGACATACAGCAGACAAGAAGTTTGAAATACATAGCCCAGGGAAGAGTATAGCCTCAGGCACCAGCTTGCACTCTGCTGATCTTGTTAAGAGTAATACAGCTGTTATTTGTTACAAAAAATACAAGAAGCAAACATATTTTTCTGTGACTGGCACTTACATCTGAGAAAATTTGGTGGGTGCCTATTCCACCTGTATTTCATAGTTAGCACCAGTTCCAATGCAGCACCTAAAACCACAAAGTGCATGACATGACTCATCTGTGGAAATTTCATTTGATATCTGAGATCAATGGTGTATTTAATGCATCTAGAACCATAGATAACATCATTTTAATTAAAAATGCTAGCGGAGTAATTACTTTTTAAGCATATGGCCACAGATAAGAAAATTGAATGACACTTAAATTGGGTTTGTAAGAAAATGAATTTGCATTAAAAAGTAGCTATTAGCCATTTCAGTGACAATGTGGGAGATCAAGGTTACAGATCTTTGCTCTGTAGGTTGAGAAACCTGTTTTATGAGAGCTGGTATATTTGGGCTTTAAGGAAAATGAGGTCTCAGTCATTTTTCTCATCTCAATTTCAGTTTAATTAGTGTCATCACACAGAGAAGCATTTGTTCCTTCTAGGGAAGAGTGGACAAATGGCCCCTTCAAAAATCAGGGGAAAATGTCATGGCTCTGTAATTAAAGCAAGTGGACAGTCAAGACTGGGGGTGAAGGGACTGTTTAAATTGATTTTGGCAATTTTTTTTTAATGCAACGTTAATCCAGTTAAAGTTTCAGTAAAGTAAGGTTTGAAGGGATGTAAACTGAGGAAGAAAGCACAGACAACTCTTTCTGATGTTTCATTACCACCTTTCCGATTCAAGATACCTTTTTACCAAATGAGAGGTGGCATCTTACTGCTCTAAAAAGTACTTTGGTTAAATTTTGCTATATCAAATATTTTGCTATATTGTATTATTAAGTTTATTTTATTCATTTGTTGCTCAGATTGTCTAATATTTCAAATCAAGTCTATAAAGATAAATTCTTATGAGGGCGCCAGACAAAAAATGGATGTTACTTATCCAAATTAACAACTCCTAATAATTTCTACTTTCAGCAATTCCTTTTTTAATATTTAACCTGCCAAAAATAATAATGGAGTGGGAGCTGAAAGTGTTTGCTCTCTGCCCCAGATGTTTTTCTTGACAGATTTCCTCAGCAGGGAATTATTTTAAAGTCCAAATTATCTTGAATGTCACACTCTTTTCTGGGCTCACTTTAGTTCATATCTTCATATTTTATGCTGAGTTTGGCTATTTTATGCTGAGTTGTATCTTGTTTTAGCAAGGAGAAATAATGCTGTCATTGTTCATTCTCAAAAAATACCCAAAACAACCCCAAACAAAGCATCAATGACAACAAACAAAACAATAACTGCAACCCTCCTCCCCCAAAAAAGAACACCCCCCTTGAAAAAAGAACCCCAAAAAACCCCAACTGCAAAGCCATCTTTTAAAAGCTAGGAAAATACCCAAGTTCTATGTACGGACGAAGAGTACTTTCCCAAAAAATGTTTTTTTGGACATTATCTGCCCTCTGACCTGGTCATTTCATTGGGCTTTTTTGAAAAACATTTCCAAGTGCAAGATTCTTCAAAACTTGTATGACAGCTGGACATCCTGGCTGGAAGACAAGATATCAGGTGACAAATATGAATATTACAGTGTTCCAACTTTTTTTTTTGGTGGGAACTGGAACACTGACATGTGAAGCTCCAAGCTCTTTAGCAAGAAGGCTCTTCTTGGAGAATTGTGAATGCTATGCTGAAATCAAAACCAAAATAATGCAGAACAAAGAGGATACTTCTCATTGCAGAAAGGAGATAACGGAACTGAGACGCTGGACAAAAATACGTAATATTCTGTTTTAAAACTACATGTCTCACTACAACTGGACTTATCTAGAATTTTCTTCTAAACCTGCGCAGCCCAACAGATGCTCCTAAAGTGCTGGCAGATTGGCTTGTGTTATAAATCTGTCTCAGTAGGGATAAGCATTTAATTGGCAAATTTAAATGCCTGCATCTGTATGTATTTCTCCTGATTACCACATAGAAAAACAAGAAAACAAACTCTATGCTTATGGTTAATTGCATATTACTTCTTAGAATCATTAGAAACAAGTTAATCTATGAATAGAATGGGGGGGGGGGGGTGAATAAAATTAAGAATAAAAGTTTGAATAAAATTTTATGAAAAACATTTTTATGAATAAAATTACGTGTTTCCCCAAGGTAACTTGTGACACAATGATTACCATAAATACATTAAGTTCCTTGAAGTTTTTTCCTCTCCTTTTATATTTTTATCTTCTTACATTTTGCTCAGATTTGCTTTGTATATTCCACCATAAATATCCCTAAATGTTTATTTTTTTGGAACTGTCTTTCTCTAATGAGTAATGGCACTCTTGGTGCCATCCCAATATGCTTGTGCATTTTTCTACTTCTTAACAGCAAATCTACATTTTGTTTCCTGACAAACTGAAAGTTAATTATGTGGAGTGTTGGTCAATAAAATATGCAATTGTTCTAATTGTTGCTAGTCCATGGGGGTTCTGCATTTTTTCTTGGATATGTTCTTGCCTTGTCTCTGAAAAGTTTCCTTCTATTCAGCTGACGCCCAGCCTACGTAGTCCCACAGTGTTATTCCATTACAGATGCAGGATTTACCATTGCCTTTCTTCACTGAACTTCCTGGGGTTCCTGGCAAGCCTCTGCTTCAGTCTGGCAAGGTCCCCAAGTGTAACAACCCTGCCCTTCTACACCCTGAGTTGGTATTGTCACCTGGAGAATGTGCTCTGCGCATTTCTAGTAACTGGCTGCCAGTTGGATTTTTCCCTGCTGATTCAGGTCTGTGAGGATGGCAGGCCAGGTAAATTCATATATTGTCCACCCACCCTGTTCGTATCAGTCCGCTTGGATTGAAACGTTTCACTGTTCTCTGTCTTCCCATACCAAAAAATTAATCTCCTAGAAAACCATCAGATTGGTAAAGCATGTTTTGTGTCTTAAATTGGATGCTTTGTTTTCCTTTATTGCAAGAACTTGAAAATTCTTTTACCTAGTTGATACAACTGTAATGAGTAACTACAGATAAAATCCCAAACATGTTCTGAGACTTCTCATTAGAGGATCTACCTTGAAATGCTTCCCTTTAAGAAAGGGTTTCCTTTGCAAAACACGAGGGAGTTTATCTCAGATTACTGAAGTAATACAGACACTTCAGATTCTCCTCCTCCAAACTCAGCCTTCGTATTTATGGCAAAAAATCTCGACTGAGCACAAAAGTATTCAAACAATTTTAAAATCATAGTCATCATGCATCACAGAATGAATGAATGTTCAGAGCTGCTACTGTAGTACGTGTCTAGGCATCCTTTTGAACTGGCAAACACAAAATGAACCCAATATTGCAGTAAACACAGGTTTAGTCATTTAGGATAAAAGTGATGATAGGTCTAGCAGCCTACCAAAAAAAAAAACCATGCAATGAGAATTCCTTTTTTGCCTGGACAAAACGGCATTTGATGACAACTGGAAGGTATTAAATTTCCCTTTAGAAAATATTTCACTTCTCTTTTGAGTGAATTATTCGCTCACATTTCAGAGTACAAGCTCAGCACTCTTCTGTGTAATCATGCTGTATAATGGTTTTTACTTAAATGGGACAAAAAATAGGTGGTCTAACCCCTAAGTATTGGTTTTTGTTAGCATTGCCCTCCTTTTACATAATTTTATCACAGATGGAAGAATGCAGGTGTCGTAGAAAGCTCTATTCAAGCATCCCTTTGTTCTTAGAATGGTGCTAACAATGCTAAGATTCTGGGTTTGATCCCAGTATGGGCCATTCACTTAAGAGCTGGACTTGACAATCCTTGTGGGTCCCTTCCAACCCAGAATATCATCCTGTGATTCTTATATTTGTCCATCGCCATGCTCAACCACTTTCTTTTTCTTCCTTTTCAGTTGCAAAGGTGTTCTACCCTTCAGTCTCATGTTACGTCATGAAATTATGGTTAAATGCTATTACACACCCCCAAATAACCATTCCTCAATTGAATTAGTCAGTGTTGCAGATTGCTTGTGTACAAGAAAAGACAGTTTAAGTTTATATGTGTGGAAGGTTTAGTTTGCTTTTGGAGAAAGGAGGTGTAATAATGTAATGAACTTGTTGTTCTAAGTGTTACCTCTTTTCTAATCTCTTTCCTGCAGAAAAATCCATCTACATTAACTTTTGTTAGCTGAAAGTGCACCTTTGTCAATAAAAGTACATCTTTTAAATCACATCACTATAGAAATGGCTGTAAAGCATTATTGAGTAAGCCATTTTTTTGTAATGTTTTTACTCAGAATTAATTTTAACAATCTAAATTAGAAGTTTTGATATTGACTGTTACATTTTCTGGTAATATATTTGAGTCTAAAATAGTGTAAGAGTTTAGGGTATAAAACAGCTTAAAAATTAATAAACAAAGAATTGTGACTTCATTTCCATAGCAAATGCAGTGACAATTATAAACCACAATTTTTAGACAAAAGACAAAACTCTAAATTATGATGTTGCCTTTTTAAAATGAGTTTTGTAGCTCAAGCATGACACGAAATTTTGGAAACCTATTCATAATTTTTTTTTTGTGGAAAGCTGTGAATTTGACTTTATTATTTGAAGTACAGTTTTCTAAGCCTGAAATAAATAAGCACATAGATATTTACATGTGTTGAAAAGTAACTTTTTTTTTTCCCCTAGAGTATTGCACAATAATCACAGGTACAGAGAGCTTTCAGTAGCAATCTAGAAAAGACATAAGTTAAAATATGACTGGATATAAAAGAGTAATTAATATAATGTATCGGTTACCAAGGACTTTCTAAAACCTAAAATGAGGCTTTCTCAGTGTAGGTGGTTTATTGACTAGAAACTAGACAAGCTTCCCAAACCCTGATTGCTAAAAGTTTCTATTTTGCTGATTGAAACCATTAAACTGAAGTTCAAATTTTCTTCTTTTGTAGAAGATGCTACGTCTGGTGGGTGTTTATAACAGCATTAGACTTCCAAGATGGTGTGTAGGTCAGGCACGGGGAAGATCTGAAGCAGTTCTTTGTGTGGTATGTTCCAAACAGTTTTGTTTCCTTTCTTTCCAGATGCAAAAGATGAAGAGGATTTTCAACAGGAGGTAAATTGACTGCAGAATGTTTCTTTAAAATGGAAACAACAAATTGAAACATATAAGAAGTTAGGTTTTTTTGTAAATTGAAACTATTTACAGGGAGTAGGGAACTGACTGATAAAGTTTCCAAGAATAAAGATCAGCCATCATAATCTCTCTTTTCCAAGTGACATTAACCCATTGATTGCTCTGTCTTCTGCAAAGGCCTGTTCTCTTATCATTGATGATTACTTCTATGGGAAAGATGGATTTCTTTTAGGCCTGAAAAAATAATTTTCTGTGTGTTTCAGTGACTATTGAGGCTGTACTTGTTTTCCTATAGGAGCTTTTCCAGAGTTTTGCTTGGACATGGAATATCTGAGATAGATGTTAGGTTTTAAAAGCAGAGGCAAGAAGAAAAGACAGATCATGTCCATCAGATACCTTTCAAGACTCTCTTAACCTCAGGTTTTAAGTGGAGTAATTCTGGAGTTATAGAGTGAAAGGGGAAAAATATTGCACTTTTTCATATGACAAAAGGTGGGCTGGGTACAGTCCTCTCACTTCCCTTAGAAATTTCTGTGGCAGAAGACATGACTTACCTCTCTTTTACTGAGCCTACTTTTTTCAGCAGTAAGTTGGCATAATTTTAACATCATGTCTTCTGTAATTTACTGTATAGTATGTTTCTTTGTTCTGTAGAAAGAGGGAATCCTTATCTGTGAAACTGACTTTATTATTGTATATTTTTTTCATACTCAGCAGCTGTATTTTCTGGTCAATAATACATATATTCCTGGATTTCCAACAAGATATCTAACTGAACATTAAATTGATAGGATTTTAAATTGTGCTTTTGCAATATTTTACAAAACTCTATCAAAATAATTACTTCTGTTCTTCTCTTTTGAAATTTTTGTCTTTTAAACAGTAACTGTAGTCAATTAAACATCTTACAAATTCTCTCTGAAAAGTTTCACACAATTTATTTGGTGATTCTAATAAAAAAAAATAGAACAAGGCAATACTTGGAATTTTGCTAATTTGCAATTAAATTCACTGCCCAGAGCAACCATTTTGTAGTTCTTTACACTGGGGAAAATATCTAATCATTAGTTTCTTTAGCTAATTCAGAGACATTCAGCATTTCCTAAAATATAACTATTAAGTAGGTTAAGAATCCTCTCATTAAAATATCCACTGTTTCTTTCATACACTATACTCTTAAAAGAAGCATGCTTGCTTTAAATATCCAGGGTTTTTCAGCCACTGTCACCTTTCTCTTTAACAGTTATCATTTGACCAATGCTCTTTGTGATTTGAGTTTTGAGTCAGAGGTTGTAGCTGAATTTAATGACCTTGATATTAAATGCCATGTTCTAATATTCAGGTGTCTTATGGTTTTAATAAGAACCTTGGTAGATATTCTCCCTTTTCCATATTTCAGGAGACACATTGCCCAGGTGTCACCATAAGTGAGCAAAGAGTTCAACAGTTCTAAAAGAACTTAGCGTGGAAGGCTGTGACGCTGTGAAGTCCAGAGAATTTACCATTAGATATAGGTGCATAATAGCAGTTGTGTAACCTGTTGCCTTTACCAGGTTTCTTGCATTGCAGAAAGTTTTATGAAGTTCTCGGTTTATTGATTTGTTTTGCAGTTAGGTAGGGAGAACAGGCTGAAGGCAAGCCATTAGTTATGTGGCTTTTTTTTTTCCTTGATTTTACTTCTTTTCCAAGTAGTATTTTGCTCAACCGGATTTCTTCTTGATCTTTCTTTTGGTCCTCATTGTAGTGTTTCTGTCTGGTCTGGAAATACCAAAAACTCTTTATCAATAACAGTTGATTATCAATAACAGGGGATTAAAGGCGTTTGTGGGCTCAAGTAAGTGTGTTTATTACAATTTTATTGGTGAAACAGTTAATATTTTCCATCTTTAGGAACTGTGTTTCACTCTTAGTCATGACACAAATGAAAGAGTTCTCTTGCTGACAGAATGTGGCTTTATGTACCTTGCCTGTGGTCTATGGAATTGCAGTTTTTCTTTTTTTGACTCGCAGTCAAACATTACTAATTTTTTTACCATCCCTCACTGTGTGCCACAGTGCAGTTGGACAGTATAAATCACAGGCAGCAGTCAGCCTTCTGGCTTTGCATTGTCTCTCAGACACAATGACTAACTAAGATTTTCAGTGACTATGTGATTCTCTAAAAGGTCAGTTTCACTGTGTTACTTATCGTATTCATAAAATGCATAAAATATCTTTTGGCTTCACCTGACTGCTGAATCTGTAACTTTTACTAGAATCATAGAACTGTTGCTTTGGAAGGGAGCTTTCAGGGTAATCCGGTGCAACTACCCCTGTCCTGAGCAAGGACAACTAGATCAGGTTGCTCAAAGCCCCATCTGACATGACCATGAATGTTTCCAAGGACTGGGCATCTACCAGCTCTTGGGGCAACCCATTCTAATGTTTTGCTAACCTCGTTATAAAAAATTTATTATATCTAGTTTCAATCCACCCTCTTCTACTTTAAAACCCTTACCCTTTGTCATATCACTAGAATCCCTTTGCTTGCTTGTTTTGTTTGTTCAACTGTTTTTAAAATGTAATGTAATTCAATTGTTTATTTTATTTTCCCAAGGGGTCTGAAATTTGAAGAAATAATGTGAGCCTCAGTTACTGTATAACTACTGAGATTTAATGTAGCTTTGTTGTTTTGGGAAAAGGGAGAAGCTGTGTAGGTGTGGCTGATCATAATCTTGGTAGTTCCTGTATCAATTTCAGACAGTTTCAAATAGCCTTTCGTGCAAACATATTTTAAAAAAGGTAGTTGTACATCAGAGGGGAATGGTGGAAGCACCATTCACTTAGTGAGACTCCTTGCCATGCCCATTTAGGGATCTTGGTATGTTGCCTGGAGACTTAGGATTCTGACAATGTGCTAAAAGGACCCAATACAAATCCCATTAATGTCAGTAGAATGATCTCCACAGAATTACGTGAACTTTAAATCAGGATAAGCAAGTGCCCAAATCAGTAGTTTATCTGAGTCATGTGCAGACCCACAAAGGAGAGGAGAGGTTTGAAAGCCGGAATAAAACACTCCCAGGTCCTAGCAGTAAATCTCACTAGGTATGATGTGATGGCCCTAAAATGCGCTGGGCTTTGTTTTATATTGGCAATAATTAACAGTATGAACTGATAACTTCTATCAGACATGCAGAAGAAAATTATGTGGACAGAAAGACCCCTGTTTATCAAAATAAAGTAACTTGCAGGAGTTGCAAAACCTGTGCTTCCTTTCTAGTAGCTTTATAATTTTTCTACATTTACAAACTTTCCTATATCAGAATTTAGTCCTTTTCTATAGCTGAGGCAGATTTTAATAAGTCTTTTTCACAGTGCAAATTCTAACGGTGTAGTGACCTTGCTTGTCAGCAAAACCCACATCTTTCTGTGAAGGAGGTAAAAATACAATTGAACAGATAACGCAAAGTGCAGCTTGACAGATTGCCATTAGTGGTGCAGAAAGGACATGTATCTACTCTGACTTGGTACCATCTGTTCCTCTGTTCTTCTCATTACCTAGATCTTGTTTGTATCGGCTTTGGGATCTTTGAATATAGACCTTAGATACAGCTGGGAAACTTTGCTTTCAGAGCAACTGTCATGCAACAGAGCCTCATCAATGTCTGTAAATACCTGAAGGGTGAGTGTCAAGAGCATGGACCAGGCTCTTTTCCGTAATCCCCAGCAAAAGGACAAGAGGCAGCGGGAAGAAACTGATGCACAGGAAGTTCCACCTGAACACGAGGAAGAACTTCGTTCCTGTGCAGTGACCGAGCACTGGAACAGATCACCCAGAGAGGGTGTGGAGTCTCCCTCACTGGAGGTATTCCAGAATCATCTGGACGCAATCCCATGCCATCTGCTTTGGGATGACCCTGTTTGAGCTGGGAGGTGGGGCCAGATGATCCACTGCAGCCCCTTTCCACCCAACCCATTGTGGGATTCTGGAATTCTGTAACAGGACCTGTGGTCAGAAACCAAGTCCCATCAAATGTGGAGTTTTTCTGTACAGGGTGTAAGGTAAGAAGAGGGGGAGGGGTCATGTGAAACAGTGTATGTATTTGATTTATTGATAGAGTTAGTGTTAAAATTCTTTTGTTGTATTGAAGATTGGAAGTTTATTGACAATTTAGCCTATAATCTCTTTTTTTCCCAATATTCTTTGAAAACTGAATTCTTAAAAAGACAAGATAAACGTCCTTAGCAGAATCTTACTGAGTGTATAAAATGCAATTTCAAGATGCTCACAAACCAGAATATTATTCTTTTACAGAAGATCTCTGAAACTGAATTAATACTTAGGATGTAATCTAACACAAGAAAGGTACATAACTGGCTCCGTTTTAAGACTAATTGCACATCATGTTGTATTGTCAGATTTGCCAGTGTCCATCATGTTTGTGCATTACTACAGACAAAAAAAAGTTCCAAAGAATGAATAATGTACCTTAAACTGGCATAAGTAATTAGGTTTGTGTGCTTACAGGAACACTTTTCAACACTTTTCAACAACAAAAATATTAATTCAAGATCTAGAATGTGAGATCAAGAACAACCCCGGAATAAATTTCCACCTCTTCTTATTTAAAGTGAGATGTGAAATTTAAGAGTGGGTGCTGTGTAATCGTGGCTGATACCTTCTGTGTCCCTGATGAATTCTATTGTCAGCATGTGAGTTGAACGGTCATTCTCTTTTGTTGCAAATGTTCCCTTTTGGAGAGGTCCTTCTTTATACAGTGAGTTGAAGGAGAAGTGCTTCTACATTGAAACAAGTCCCAAAGAGATCTGATTATGACTGGTAAATTTTCTTCCAATAAACTTATCCAGCCTAAAGAAAAATAGAAAAATCCCACAAACAAACCAACCAATAAACCACAACCAATCAAAGATAAATTCCCAAAAAACAAATCAGATCTCCTCACAAACCAACTGACCAACTAACAAAAAACCCCAAACAATAGCAAAAAAAGGCAAAAAAAGGACAAGAAGGATTTTCCTTGACTGACAAGTTAAATTATCTGCTATTGTAGGTTACTCATGACCTAATCTTGTTCATATGCTTATATTTCCCTTCATTAGAGCTGGTCCCTGTCTACAGGGGTTTTTAGTCTTGCTTTTAGGTGCTGCTTCACAACTTCATTTTCTCATGGTTAGAAATAATCTTCTAATTTACAGTGCAATTTTCAGACCAAATTACATACCTTTGTTCTAGCACTGATATTGTCTTTTAGCTTTAATAGCTCTTCCCTCTCCCTTGTGTTTGTTCCCAGAGGTACTTACAGAGAACAATCATCTCGCCTCTTATCTTATGTTTTGCTAGGCTAAACAAGCCAAGCTCTTTCAGTCCATTCATGTAAGATAGGCTTTGCTGTCTCTGCACTAATTGTCTTTCAAAAAAAATTATCAGAAGACACACTTACTGGAAAATAAAGTTTCAGTGTATGCTGCAGAGCATACAGAAAGCCTTCCACATTTGTTTCAGACCCAAACCTAAAAATTTGTACAAGAAACTGGTTAAAAACTATAACTAATTAAATCTGTAAATTGAAATTACAGGCAATCTAAATTCAGTAATAATGATGCTACCTTATATAAAGAAATTTCTAAAAAATTTCACTAGTCCAATTTACTGTACAGCACAAGTTCCATGCCAGGGTGGGGGTGCCCCTAAAAAAGAGAACCATAGAGGAGCCCACACTGTTGTAGGGTTGCTTTTGAGGGGCCATGCTCTATGGAGGAGCTCATGTTGGTGCACTGAGAATAAAATTGTCAAGGAAAAAGCATGAAGAAGGGAGTCCCAGAAATTAAACTTTGACATGGGCAGGGCCAGGAGAAGAAACCTACATCTTAAAAGTCTACTTCTGAAGTACGCTAAGGGTGCAAATCAGTGTATACAGCCACATTCTAACCTAGCCTCCTGCACCATCAGAGGATTAGCCAAAGGGATTGGGAGAAAGTTTGTGTAACCCTCAGCACAAACAAGAGAACCTGAGCCCAGAAAGGAGAAAGGGAAGGTATTGAACATAAGTCGAGTCTTCAAAATGAAAAGGAAAGATGTTTCCTTAAGTGTTGTTTTAATTATTTGTTGTCTTTTTTTTTCTTCCTATACAAAAGCTGCATTAGTAATTAAAATTTTATTTTAATCACTCATTAAGGAAATAATTTTAAATTCTCTGTGTTGAGGCTTCTTTGTCTGTCTGGCAGTCCAACAACTATTGAGGATGGTCCTTGGATCATATTCCTAATTTATACACAATTAAATATAAATTTAAACACAATAGTATTATATTTAGAACCTCAGTATCTAAGCTTAACTGTCCTCCTGCAGTGACCTTAAATCTGTTGCCATCCACGTTTCCTACAGCATGTAAGCTCCTGGGTTCTGAAGAGCATGTCCATGAGAACCTGGATACAGACAGGCCCACCTCCGTGTGTGAGGCTCAGCAGATGCAGCAGTCAAAAAGAATATAAAATCAGAATTCAGTTCTCTCCTCCGAGTGAAGTTCAAAGAAAATGTGAGCTGGTTTCATTAATTTTTTTTGTTAATCTCCTTAACTTGAATGCTCTGCCTCTCCACATCTCATCCTAATTCAGCCAATGAAGAGAAATAGTTGTTTCTGGATTACAGACCATCCAGCCTGTTGAAGCTCTTTCTGTAAGAAGGCTCATTGCTTTTACCTGCTTATATTGAAAGTGGTGATATGTCCAGAACCAGAAGTAGAAATCTACATCTTAAAAATCTTCTTCTAAAGTATGCTAAAGGATACAAAGCTGTGTAATACAACCACACGATAATGCTTTTGCAGACCTTTATGATAGCTCCGACTAGTAGTTACTGTATTTTTGAAGCATTTTTCCTGATTGAAATAGAGTAGGTTTAGGTTAGATTTTGGAAAGAAATTCTTTACTGTGAGGGTGTTGAGGCCCTGGCACAGGTTGCCCAGAGAAGCTGTGGCTGCCCCATCCATGGAAGTGTCCAAGGCCAGGTTGGATGGGGCTCTGAGAAACTTGGACTAGTGGAATATGTCCCTGCCCATTGCAAGGGACTTGAAATTAGATGATCTTTAAGGTCCCTTTCCTCCAAAACCCCTCTGTGATTCAGTGATTTCGAGGACATCATACTCTTCAATCTGTCGTTGGTGACATTTTTTAATCCATCTGTGCATGTATAAACTCATTATTTTGCTACTGCTGCATATACTACTGTTCTACTGACTCTCAATATATTATAATTTCTTACATTTGATGATATATTTTCATTTAGCACAAAAAATAGTGGAGATGAAACAATCAGTCATGATAATTTATTGTAACTGAGGATCTTACAGCTCAGCTCATTGAGCCATGTGGTTATGCAAGAATCTTTTTTTATTGCTATCATACTTTTGTAGCTATCAGTGATGCTGTTTATATGGACAAACTCTTTTCTTTATTTTTCTTTTTCTTTGAATTCGGATGAAATCAACTTACTAACAAAATGTAATCAAGGTTCCAAATTATGTATCTGATTTTAGAAAGTCCTTATACCATTACTAAAATATGAAAGCAGTTTAGTCACATCTCAGCTAAATCATAGTTTTCCTACAGCATTTATAATTTGTTATGCATATGCGTATTCACACGCACACATATATATATACATACACACATATATATAGTGCTTTTACCAAAACCAGGTAAGTAGAAAGTAAAATAAAATTTTCTTCTAGTAGTGCTTTTATGTTGGATAAGTCACTCATTTTGTGTAGCTAAATGGGAGAACTTTTGGACTAATGAAGAAATTTTCCTTACTTCAATAAAATACCTGTGGGTGCCTCTAAACTTTAACTGATTTCATGTCCCATAATGTATTATATTAAAGTCATGGAGATATTATGTCTTTTTAATATTTATCTCAAAAAATGGATTTGTGGTACACCTCTGTACAAATGTTTGGTTCGATTTCCAATGCCTATCAGCTCTTAGAACAGGTTAGACCCTGTAATTGTCTACAGACTTGTATTTCTGCTTATCATTAAACACAACGACGGGGATGGAACAAAACAAAAAATGAAAGAAGAATCAATGAAAAGGAGATAAGGAAAAAATTTTTAAAAGTCTCAAAACCCCTAAAGTTTAAACGGTCATGATTCCATAAAAAAATGTAATCAAGGACAGACACCTGTCATCTGAACAGCATCTGTAAGAAACAAGCAAAGAAACAGAAAGCCATCCAAAAAACAATTACTGTAATGTTCTAAGCAAAATTGTAGGCTAAACATTGATCATAACCCTCTATGTAAGATGTTGAAACCCACCTCGGGTTCAGTGTTGTCAATACTTATTTGTTTAAAGGGCAGGCTCTGAGCCAGGGTTAAAGCATCATTCTACTCTGATAATGCACTGGAAAAGTAAAGTTATCGAGGAAAAGGCAAGAGACAAATTTTATTCTTTTTCCGGAATGACTTAATCTGACATCTCCTAAAGAATGCATTTCTTGGAATTAGGGAATTGTAGAATGATGGATGAGAAGTTCAGCATGACCTGGTAATGTCAGCTGGGAGCCCCCCTTGTGTTTGGCTGCATCCAAAGAAGCCCTGTGGGCAGCAGATTCTGCCCCTCTGCCCCGCTCTGCTGAGACCCCACCTGCAGTGCTGCATCCAGCTCTGGGGTTCCCAGTATATGAAGGACAAGCACCTGTGGGAATGAGACCAGAGGAGGCCATGAAGATGATCAGATGGCTGGAGCACCTGTCCTATGAGGAAAGGCTGAGACACATGGGGCTGTTCAGCCTGGAGAAGAGAAGGCTCCAGAAAGTCCTTACAGTAGCCTTCCAGAAACTAAAGGGGACTACAAGAGAGCAGGAGAGGGACTATTTACGAGGGCATGGAGGGACAGAACAAGGAGGAATGGCTTCAAACTGAATGGAAGTGGGTTTAGATATAATATTAAGAAGAAATCCTTTACTGTGAGGGTAATAAGGCACTGGAACAGGTTGCCCAGAGAAACTGTGGATGTCTCATCTCTGGAAGTGCTCAAGGCCAGGAATTCTGGGATTCTGTGGCTGTCTAGCAAACAAACAACTGAGTTCTCAAGTCACTATTGCCAGCCAAAGCCGAATTATCAGTATCACCAGAATTGTTTTTGTTTGTTTGCTTCTAGTCCAGTGCCCTATTGAATTTAAGTCACCTGACATGGCGTATCAGGTGACTATTTCAATGGTAAATGTAATACAGAATTGTCTTCATCCTAGAGAAACAAGGCATGTCACCATATAATTGGTCTTGGTTTGAGACAAGTTTAGGAGGAAAACGCTCTGGGAATGAGCCTCTCCTCTGAAAGAAGACAGGTTTCGGCACTCCCTCCTCCACCACTGTGAAAAGAATTTCTTGCATGAAAATGAAAAAAACCGATTTATTTAACAAGCAGAGTGCCAGCAGGCACAGGGAAAATATTAATAATGTCTTAATAATAAACATTAAGAGGATAAACCTCCTCTCTGCAGGGAAAGCTGTTGGATTTAGTGTTCCCTCTGTAGCTGGCTTGCCCCCTCCCGAGGTCTGAGGCCGGGATGTGGCGTGCCTGCAGCCTCCCTGCCGGTCCACGGGGTCCGGTGATCTGGTTCTTGTATCACAGCTAGGCCGAACAGTTCCAGAAGAAGAAGAAAAAGAAAAAGTTGCTGAAGCATTTCGGTATGCCAGTATGCAGTCCTGGGAAAACTTTTTGCCACAGCTCACAAGTTAGCTAAAAGCAGGAATCCACTCTCTCCCTCTGCAAGCAGAGCCAAGGAAAACCAGGGAGTGTGTGTGAGTCCTTGAACACAAAGCGCTCTGAAGAATTTGCTCGGCTTACCCCCCTCTCTCCTCAGACCCAGCTTAAAGCTGCAGGACCCATTTCTGAGCATAAAGCAGATGATAGGGGAATACAGCATTGTCATAAAACCACCCCAAGAAATAATTTTTTCTCTCCTTTCCTTTGTGATGCTCTCAACACACAGGGCAGTTAGTACGTGAGGCAATTAAGTTATCCCCCTCACCACCATGGCCTTTCTTCTTAATGCTGAGACAAAAAGAAGACAACTTTTGAACAGTTCAGCATCCTCTTTTATCACTGAACAAGTAGAGTTTCCAGTCTGAAAATCAGTCAGTGTATTACCCTGTACGATGTTAAAGCTATATAACTTTGTACGCAATAATTTGTTTTAACTTTATGCTTTGGACAGAGGAAGTACAACAAGAATCAGAGTGGAAAAAGAGGCTAAGTCTGAATGAAAAGCTGAAAGACCAATGAGGTTCCAACTGAGTCATGCTCCCTTTCCTACTGCAGCCATACTGATATCCCCTACCATGGCAAAATGAAATTTAAGGTCTGCTTGCCTTACTAGATTTACTTGTATGTTATCTCTTCTGCTGATGACTGGCTGGCAGTAAAGTTTCAGAGTTCATATCTCAATAAAATCCGTGTTCCTGTGCTTGCTTCTGCTTGATTATACCAGGCCCGGGTATTCAGCCATCAATCTCCATAGCTGGGCTTTCCTTATGGATAAAAAAAAATGAGGATCAAGATACTATTTTAATCTTGAATAAACAATTGATTATATTGATAAAATCCACTGGAAAATATAAAGGGTAGTACTTATACAGAAAATACGTATCTTCTAAATAAAGGAAAAAATGCTTAATTTTTTTTTTTAACATGCTCAGATATCTTCAAAAAAACAAGAATTAATGAGACTGGAAACCATGTACTGTCTTATACTTTGCCTGAGGTAGTATCATTGGTGGGCACTTTGCATGATAATGAATGTGCAGGAGATGTCTAGATTGATTGTCTTGTTACTCTCTTCATGAATAGAAGAAATGTCAGCTTAAAACAGTTCCAAAAAAATCTTTTCAAAATATCTAAAAATTCCCCTTCTGATTATGTATGTAGACATAATATGAGGACTTGAACATTCCTGCTAAAGCAGACTATAGAACTGTTTAGGATTTTCAGTTAAAATGTTTATTCCTCTGTTAAAGGCGTCACAATTTTAACAAAATTAGCTTACTAATTAGGAACTGTAAGGATTTTCCACCTAAATTGTGAGACATCTTGAACAAAATGGAGGTTGGTTTTCTTTCCTTCCTTCTTTCCTTCTTTCTTTCCTTCCTTCTTTCTTTCCTTCCTTCTTTCTTGAGTGCTCAAATTACAATCTGAAGATACTTTATAAACATATTACAGCAAAAGAAGGATATTTTAGAAACAGAAATTTATTTTATGTTCATATAATTTTCTGGACACTATGAAATTCAATAAAACACTTTAGGTTAGTGTATGATAAACTGATTCTTACCGGGTGGACATGAAATGAGAGTTGAAATCATTCAGTAAGGTAGAAAGTGGAAAAGTGAGTGATATTAAATCTTACATGATGGCATAAAAAATTAAATAATAAAACAGAATCAATGATAAATTGTAGTAATCGATGCAAAACTAAATTCTTTATATATAGGACTTAACAAACCATGTTTGCTTAATTTGATAATCAAAAAAATCCATGAAATTGGGTACAATTTGGAAATGTCTAAAGAAGTTTAAAGGAGTACCAGAACTAGCTTTGCTGATGTGGAGAACATTGTTACATGAAATGAATCCTTTAATGAATCCTTTAATAGTGAGCAAGGACTACCAGGAAAAACAAATATTAATGGCAAATGATATACTTCTCTTGAGGGGACTATATGCATGCTGCAAGTGAAAAGACAAACAATAAAAGGAATGTAAATAAACAAAAAGAAAACATAACGAGAAACAACAAAAAACCCACTCAAAACCCCACAAGAGACGTAGCAGGACAGTTATTTCTGTAAGTTTAATGCTGTCCAGGAACTCTATAAATGCAAAGCACGAGTTTTGATCAGTGCCAATAAACAGGAACCAAAAAAGCCCCTTTAGAAGATTTTCAGCAAATCTATAGTGGAACTAACTAAACCAACAAACAGGTCTTTTTCTAATGGAGCAGTCATGGGTGATGTAAAGGTTAGCTGGAAGTAGTAAACAGAAAAATTTTGCACTATAAAATACGCTTATGGATTTGTAAGGTAACTGATAATAACACAAGTTAGATTAAATGTTAAGATATGTTAAACAGAAGCATTTTACTCATTGGAGTAAAAAATTATGACAATTTAAAAGACAGTTTAATACTCCCATATATCTTCTGAGAAACAGAGATAATAGGAACCTAAATTTTCTCATCTTGTGCAGAGTAACATTTTAGTCAATGTATTAAAGAGAGAGAAATAAAATATTCTTATTAATTATAAAGTAATTGCAATATTCATTTCAGCTTTTTTTTTTAATAAAACCCTCAATATCAGGCATACCTTATTTTTTTAAGAAAACTAAATGTCCTAAGAGATTAAATCCTCAAGGATAAAAGAGAAAGGATTACTGTAAAAATCAGAATAACTGGAATCTGAAATAGAAACAAGATGGTACAACTGTTCCTTAAAAAAAAATGAAAGCATGTTGTTTCTCTCATATGACATATAAGTTCAGTTTTTGGTGTGGTACAGAAAATGTAGGAGGTGTTGCATTAAGTCCAAGAGTGAGTCAGGATGTGTTCTAGCACTTTTTCCAAAAATAGTACCATCAGTAGATTCAGAAAAATGTTGCAAAATAAAAAAAACCCAAAACAACAACAACAACAACAAAATAGAGCAACAAAGCAAACAAAACCCCCCAAAACAAACAAAAAAACCCCAAAAACCAAAATAAAACAAAACCAAATAAACCAGTCTGATGAATCACTCCTGCCAAAGACATGGAAAATACCTTTAACAGACATCAGAAGGGTGCAGAGGAGGCAACATCACAAAAAAAATAAGATGTTCACATCTCTGAGAGTTGCATTTCACAATTTTCCCCATGTGTGTTAGGTGTCAATTAAAGAAACTAGGTCTTCTATGCTATTCTTTGCACATGCTTGTGAGTGTATGTATAAATAAATTAACAAAGAATGTTTCTAAAACGTTTAATTGCTCTATCTTTCCAACTAAGTACCAAATATAGTTGGTTGAGGGATTTTTTCCCTGGTCTTGTTCTGTTAATACATTCATTTCACTGTGTTTAAAAAAGATGGGAATGGAACAGCAGGAGAAGCTGGAGGGTGAGGGAGAGAAAAATACCAATTTTCTGGAAAATCCCTAGTGAAACTCATTCATTTTCCTTGCCCTCCGGTCACCTGTTTGTTTGCTCCGTCTCCTTTTATGTAGGTATAGCACTCTGGTGGTTGTGGTGTGCCAGCTAGCAAGTTTTTTTCCAGCATTTGTGGGATAAGGAACTAATGACTGCAACGCCTGCAGGACAGCTAGCAAGCTTATTAGACAGATATATTCAACTCCCAGTGAATAGGAACGCACTGAAAATTAAATTCATCTGCAAAGCTGCCTCTCACTTTGAAAGTAAACCAATACCGTTTGTACACTGAAAGTTAAGAGATGCATTTTTTGTAGTACCAGGGAAGTGCTACTATTCAAAAAGCACATTAGAAGAAATGTAATCCTGTTTGGCAAAAATTGGGTTTTATGTAGTGAAAGTCAAATTATATTAAGAGCATTCTGACACCATTGAAGTTATCCCTTTATTTGAACAATGTGATAATGCTTGTGTGTTTTTATCTACTCAGTCAGAAATGAAAGAGTTTAAGCTCCAGCAAAGAATGAAATAATGCACCCTAAGGTTTAGCAAAATCAGTCTGTTGAAATAAAAAGGGATAATTCTTACTTATTTGATTGTTTATTTAATACCAGAGACTTTGTGTCTGAAACATAACACATTAAGAAAATTTGGTCCTAATAAAAATGTCTGCATGAAAGCAGTTAAATGAACAGATCTTAATGCAATTTCAGACTCATTCAAAATTCTTTGCCATACATAGTCTTGAAGTCAGAATTCCTTACATGTCTATGTACTACTTCTTACTTTTCTAAATACAGACTAGGTGCATGGGTAGGGTCTGTGATAATTTGGGATTAATGAATTTGGTCTGACAGACAGCTAAAACCTATTAGTTTTTTAATGGATAGGCTTGTGCTTTGATTTGCAGCATATGTGCTTTTGATGTAGATCCTTCTTTAGCAGGAATTCTCAGTAATGAAAGCTTAGATATGCATGGAGTAAGGATTGTATAAAATAAATAAAATCTTGTTCTCTTTGTATATTTGAGTCAGACTCTGTACACAGCAACTGTTTTAGATGGGATGAAAACACTTTCTTTTTCTGTGCTTTGTTTGCATCTGTCCTCTCTGAACATGCAGAAGGGTTGGCCCAAGCTTTCCTAGGCTGCATACAGAAAAGGTGAATATGTTGTTAACTATTCCCTTACACACTGACCCCAGGTGACAGCTCAATTATTGTCACTTTTGGTCATTTTTCATAACTAATTAACCATGTGCAAGTTTATTTTTTTCCACGTGGTATTGCCAATTAGTGGACGAAAAATATATATGGTCTTATTTTTGATTGCTGGAGATTTAGTGTTTAATCAGATTTCCAGGAGATTGCTTGGTCCTGTAACATTAAAAATAGTTAAAATTAATTTGGGTAATTAAAAGAAATGGTCTGTTTCTTCAATCAATGCAAAATTTGTGAAATTTCCTAACAGTAACATGAAATCTATTTGTAAAGTAGATTTGTGAAAGAACTACAGTGTTTTGAGTGATATATGTCCAATAAACAGTGTAAGAGAGGAGTTTGATAAAAAAATGGATAAGCTGGCTTAAAATCACTGTAGAATTTCTCTATTTCATTGACGTGTGTGGTCTTGAAACAATACCAGGTCTTCCTGGGAATTCAATCTGTAATCGTTCCCAAGTGAACATAAAACATCTTAAAATTTTTTCACACTTCAGTAATTTTGCAAGCATCTATGCAATGGTACATCGTCCTTGCTTCTAGAGTTGGAATTGTATATTTAAGCTTTTTTTAGGACGTTTTAGAATGAGAGAGGGCAAGGCTGAAAGGGACTACTGGACTATGCATCTAGATATCCACCTGGATATTCTAAAAAGAAATATTGCTTATTCTTAACCGATGTTTCTCTAATCTTTTCTCAGAAGGCCTCCAGAGACAGAGGCTTTATCTGGTCTCTTACCAATACACTCCATATTTCCCCTTTCCCTCTAATGACTGACTCTTCTTTGCTTCATTTAAAAAAAAACTCTTACCAGTCAGGGTGAGGAAACAGGGACAATATTTCTTCAATTTACAGTTGACAGCAAGGTAAGAAGGGTTGAGAATACACTGAAGCAGGTTATCAGAATTCAAAAGTGGTAAAATGGCTTGGGAAAACATGGGATGAAGTATTGGAAGGAGAAAATATAGTGGCACAATGAAATATATATTGTGGCACTATTCAACACTTTGCAACCATCATATTTTTGTCATGAATGTGTTTCCTGCCTTGTTCCTGAGGATATTATGGAAGTGTTCCTCTTCTAGGAATATGCTGCAGTCGCCTTCTGTGAAAGGAAGTTACCTATGCACAGATATAAAAGTGGTGGTGCTGAGCACACAGAACATGAGGTGCCCCAAAAGAAGTGGGAATTGTGCTGCAGGTTCCAAGGAGCTGAGCACATCATCATTTCGGAAAGTAAAAATAACTCAACACTGAATAAACATCCATTGGATCTCAGTACATTGTTCACTGTAAGGGCAATTTGCTTTGAATGCGTCAAGAGAAAATTGTCCTTAAAAACAACAAAAAATCTCATGTGCAGTTATATGGAATTATGGTCCTAAGGTAATAACCCAATTTGCTCTCCATTGGACCAAAAAAAAACCTCACACATCCTGTGGATCTGTGCATTCTGATGCAGAAGACTAACCAAGCTCCCACACATTTGTGGGTGTCTGAAATGCCAGCTGCTGGGTAAGGGATTGCAATCTCCTGTGCTTACATTCCTTTCTACTTGTTCTTAAGTGTCCTCTTAAACAAGGTTCACTTAACTTTTTTTTTTTAAATTCATATAATGTGCATCTTAATGTTGAATTATGGCAAGCAATGAGGTTTGACTTTTTCACCTGAAGCTAATGAAACCAGTGAGATAACTACAATTTTTAAAGCAACCTGTGATTATTCACACATTGTGTTTATCATATCAAAACTCTCCCAGGCTTAATCTGACATCATATTATAATCATGTCATGACTGCATGTGTATAAGTTTTATTTCTGTGTTTCATATAGACAGAATGGAGAAAAAAGACCAGTTGTCACTGCTCAAATTCCTATTTTCCTAGGTCTGTGTACTTCAGGTTTCACTTGTTACAGCTCCTAAGAGTTTTAAAGGTAACTTCTAAAGTACTGGCCTGGAAAATATTTGTGAGTATGACAGAAGAAACAAGGAGATGCAAATTCATTTTGAATGATGTTTTAATTTTTTAAAAGGGAAAACTGTGGTGTATATTAAGCTAATGTTATAGTAAATGAATTATATATGCTAATATATCGGTTAATGATATGTGAAATTTTACATTATCTTATATACCTTGTAGCTGCCACTCATCTTTACCCTAAATTTCTCAAGGTCTCATTGGAAAATTGTGGATGTAATTATCTCACTATCAAGAGGAGTAAATAGAATTTTTCCCTTGGTAGAACATGTAGGTTAATTAATAGGCTAATAAACGGAAATTATGTTTATTAAAAATAACAAGGGAATATCTTCATATTGACAAGACTTTGAACATCACTCTTTATGACTGGCCACCATCACAAAACAAAAGAATTTTCATTTAGCTACAAAGAGACAAAAGGCTGGAAAATAGCTCAGTAGGACATCATATCTTGAATACATGTTAGAACATAATGTACAGTTTTAACTCAATTTACATTATTCAACTATATAGATAAATTAGGGGCTACCTTAGATATTATGCAATGAAAAAGACCAGCAATTGATGTTCAATTGCAATTGGTTTTCAGAGAGAGTTTTTATTGTTACTATGCCAGAAACTTTCTTACAGAATACACTGCAACATAGAAAGGCTTATTCATAAAAACATAAAAGGTCAAAAATTAAGGTACTAGATATATTCTAAATGACAGGTTTTTACTCTGGCTGAATAATTGTAACAAAGAAAGACTCAGTTCAAGAGTTCACCTGTTGCCCCTTAGAATCTAATGGAAAACCACATTAAAATCTATAAACTCTCTGTTTTTTTCCCCACAGAAGATACTCATATATTACATGTCTATCAAGTGGAAATAGCCACAGTAATAGCAGCCTTTTGGGAAAAACATCTTCTTTAATACCAACTCATCTGTTCTGATGGCGAACAAAACAGTAGTTGTTGGTAGTTCAGACTTCTCTGAAGAGAAGTTAAAAGAGAGGTCTATCAGTGCTTAACTCTCTCTGATATTTATCCTTGTTTGTATTTTACTTTTGCCCTACACAACATAAAAATGAGAAATTCTAGCTTCAAAGAAGGAATTGTGTGTACGAAGTGAATATGTGGTTAAGTAGNGTATTTATCCTTGTTTATATTTTGCTTTTACCCCACACAACATAAAAGCATTTCATTTTCAAAATCAAAGGTGAAAATGACAAATTCTGTCTTCAAAGAAGGAATTGTGTGTGCGAAGTGAATATGTGGTTAAGTAGAAGGTATTTTACACTGTCATCTATAATGACTGTTTCAAGTTTCAAAGTGGATAGGAACACAATGACAATCTTCAGGTAGTTTTTGGAATCTTTGGGGAGTTTTGGATGAAAAATACGGGTAGCTACTCATTCACCCCTTATGAGAGATTGTTGAAACAGTTAACTTTTATTCTCCCCATCTAAACAAGCATCAAGAAAATATCAAAATTTTTTAACCATGTGTATGAACTACATAGAAGGATGACTTTAAAAATTGAATCCTATTAGAAAAGCCAAACTGGGGTTACATGGGTATGAGATAGCTTAGAAACTGTTGGGGAAAAACTGTCTGAGCATTTACAACCAAAATCAGTACATATATACAAAAAGGGGGTCTCAGTGAGCTCAGTTAGAAACAATAATATTCACAATGCTCATCTGTGGAAAGGGGCTTTTGTTGTGAGATGTCTATTTGATTTTAGTAAAGCATATTTCAAAATCAGCTGAAGCATGTTTTTTGGTTCATATTTCAAATACTATTTCCTTTAGAAAAATATTTTTTACCTATTTTGTTGAGTTCTATTAAAAGATCTTTTAGATTATTGTAATTTATATACACTGCATGAAATTAACCAATTGATTTCTTATTGTGAAAAGGGTACTTTAATATTCCAGTGAAGTCACATTATAGAGATAAGTGCAAACTAAGCTCTGTGCTTATCTTTACTGATGTGGCTGGTCTGGCTAGTTTCTGTTAATCATAAGATTAAAAGAGAATAAAGTTTTTTTGAAAAATATGACTGTAGAAAAATATCAGATTTTCTGCATGATGTAAGCTTAAGTCTTCTTAGTCTACCCAAAACAAATGCATAAAAATTTCCATATAAAGCCATTCTGGTTTGAGATGTAGCTGCTGGCTCATGAGGTATGGCTCAATCCGGGTGTCCCACACCCAGAGCACAAGCTGCCCACAGAGTCTGTCTTTCCATGAACTACTAGTGGAGCAAGTTTATTCACCTGACATTATAATATTTGGGCTATGAAGACCACTCATTTCCTCAGGGACTCTTCAGTCACAATTTACACAATTTTGAAGCCAAAGATGTGTATACTCTTCTATTTTTCCAGGGAATTTTCAATCTGGGTACCATAATAATGTCTAAAGACATTCCCTAGATGACTCTTTACTCTGACACCCACATCTATCGATTGTCTTCCAAATTATTTTGACTTGAGAAGGCTAAGTTGTGTTTTTTGGGGTTTTAGCATCGATGTATAAATTTCATTCAGCTGGATACTATCTGATATTCTTTAATGTATTAAAACAATGTCACATGGCATCCACTGAAATGGGTATGAATCTGCTTACTAAAACAAAAAAAAAAACTAACTAACTAACTAACATTGGTTATGTGCAGAAGAATAGAATGGTCCCAAGGCTGCCAGGATGGATATGCTGGCTTGCCATCCCTTAGGAGACAGTTTTCCCCGGCTCAAATTACTCTTTACCTTTGGAATAACACACATTATTTCTCTCAAATCTTATTAAATCCACCAACAACTAAAAAATTTAGTGTTCAATTTCAAGCTAATTTTATACCATCTCAGTCATGACCTTTTCATTGAAATACTAGTGGGGCAAAAAAGCTGTATAAATATAAATCCATAAAAATATAACTCATGCAAACAACCCTGACCATGTTTAATTGTGATGTCTGTCCTTGTTAAAATCACTTCAATTAAATTTAAGAAAGATTAAACAATTCAAGGAAAAAATTCATTAATTATATATAATTTTTCAGCACTCTACTACGATAATAAATATAGCTTCTTCCTTCACAAAATTTTTGAAATAGTCTCACTTACCTGTTTGCAAACCTTCTCAAGGAAGCATCTTTTATCTGTTCTATATTGCTTTGGGGGCTTGTTTTAGTATTTATTTAAGTGAAATATTTATTTTTGTGCTCTAGACCCAGCTGGAAATTAAATTGCACCATAGGGTGTACACCTCTTTTCCTGAACAATATGCAATCCAGACTAACAATTCTACACATTTGCAAGATTACAAGCATCAAAGGATCTGTTGAAATTTGTATAGTACTGCTTCTTTGCATTGAGATCCAAGAAGCCACATATTATTTGGAAAAATATTACCCTTTTTCCCACACCAGTTATTGCATGGCAGATGTGTGCTATATGCAGCTGGAAGAGCCTTTGTATTACTTCCTAGGAACTCTTAGGAAGTAGGATATTAATGTGTGAGAATGCCTTCAGAGTGTGAGATTTTGGTCTGGAACAGGTCATTGCTGAGCCTGAGCAACAGGGAGAAGATTTTGATTCCATGCATTTCATTTCCTGGCACCATAGTCACACGTGGTTCTTTAAAGTAGTAACATAATTTACAGTTCATAGAAAAGAAGTCCTAAACTTATTAAAGATTTGGGGAAAAGTACATTTAATGCAGAATCCTTTTTAAATGTTGGAGACAATATTCGCGTGATCTCCTGAGCTCTATCTCATCGTGACATTTTCTCAGGTTGTTAGAGTCACATTTCGCTATCCTCTCTAATACTTCTTGGCAGAGTACAAGGAATACAACTTGATTTGAGTTGTCACACTGCAACGTGTCCCCAAGACAACTTTGAAAACAAAAGAACAAAGTGCCATAAAACAAACTGTGTCTTTTCAGTGAGAAATAGGAAGGTTTGTGGTGTGTTTAATAAGCAGTAAAATCACAAATTGAAATAACTTCTCCTCACTGTCTTCCTGACTCGTGTATTATTTTACATTAAACAGTGGCAGATCCTTTCAACTTCAATGAAACAGTAACTGTGCAGTCTAAAGGAGTATATACAGTTCAAAAATAGTCTTGAGCAGTCTCCTGAAATGGAGAAAAAAAGAAATCTCTGCATGCAAATTTATTGGTGTTTATTGTTGGCTCCTGGATAGTGAGCACGTGGAGTTTTTGAAAGAGATTAATGCTGTTGACAGTCAGTTGCAGCTGGGTGACATATTCTCTACATGCCTTTTGAAATTTTAATTTATAATGGTTGTAGAAGCTGTGAAGCAGAGAAACCTTGAGGATGAAGTCTCTCATTATCTCACAGGAGAGGTACAGTAGAGGTCCTGGCTGTTCAAATCTCCCCATTTCTGTCTTTGGTGCTTCGTAACTGGCACAAAAATCTTTCTCCACAGGTCAGAGCTTATTTTCTCCATTTGCACTCGAGTCTTCAGGTTCTCTGCTAAGATATCTTCCTTTTTATTGACAACACAAGGATTTGACTGTTCATCTTCAATGATTTGAGCCTTGCAATATTTAGGCAATTAGGGCGTGAAATATTTATTCATTTTGATGGTTTGGGGGAGCTTTTTCAGGAGTTTTTGAGTGTTAGTATTATCTGTACATTGTTCTGTACAAAACGGTATGAAATACAGTGAGAAAAAAGAGCCAAACTGACAAATGTGATAAAATCTTCAGTTTCCTTTTCCTAAGTTTTGTAAAAAATCCAGTATTTATAAGGAAAAAAAGGCCTGATTAATATTTATTATTCCTACTTTCTCATTACATACTCTGCAACTTTCTTTTCAATTTGCTATTCCTAAAGTAGTTTGAAAAAATGAAACAATTTTCAACCATAAACATATCAAAACCATAATAAAATACAATTTTTGATCTTTGGACTTCTATCAGTTTTCTGATCATATGTTATTGTTGATAACTTTGCCAATGAATGTGTGTTGGATGTCCAAGAAATCTTTCGTGAAGCAATGGTTTCTGAGTACAGATAACTATCAAAGAAAATGTTACCTCAAATAAAGGAGTACACTGTAGTACCACAGTAGAGGAAAATATCAATTTATGTCTGGCCAGAGACTCAGAAGGTCAGAACAGATTTATATTGGAATAAAGTAATAAAAATTGCTTCAGGACTAATATAAACCCAGACATTAGGGTGGGACTAGCTGCATTTTTTGGGGTTTTTGATAGAATAATACCAGAAAATATCTAGGTAACCTCTGTAGATATATAATGACTACTTCTTGATACCTGTATCAGCGTAGGAAAAAGTATATTTCTTCTTGAAAAATTGTAGTTTTGGACCCCTTCTTACCTGTCCAGCACAAGGATGTCTTACAGAAAAATGCCACCAGCAGAGCCATACCACCAGCAAAGCCATACCACCATCCCCTGCTCTGTCTCTAACATCTCTATGGCGGAATCAAGCCTGGAATCTCTGCCATTCATTTTCTCTTAGGGGACCACTGTGATCCTGCAATCCCAGCTTCCCATTTAGAGGGACAAAATGAAGAGTCACAACATCCCTATTACACAGTGTATTTTCCTTTACTATTTGTATATATGACTTCCTGACCATCTTAAAATCATATAGGAGTACTCTCAGAGTCTTGTTGAAAATTGACTTGTTCTTCATTGTTCTTTGTTGTAGCTGTCTTCCAGCTTTTAATATTTTTTCCCTGTTATATAATTACTAATATGTGACATGCTGCCTGCTATAAATGCACTGAGGGAAAAAACCCCAAATTTTAAAAACTTGTTTTCTTTGTTTCAATCTTAGAAACTAATTAGTCTGTGGAATAAAGTGTCAAATGCTACTCAATAGCACTGAACAAAGTTTAAAATTAAAATTGGAAAATTGATAAATAAAAGGTCTTTGTGCAAAAGGAAGCAGAAAGGAGTGGAAATTTTATGAGAGGTAAAACAAAAGAAACACTGACAATTTTTAAAAACTTGGATGTCAGATGCAGATAATTGAATTTCACTGCTTTATTAAAGCTTAACGTTTGAATTTACCACTTATTGAGGAAATGCAGGTGAGGAAAATGCACTGTCTTTCAAGATCAAGGAGGATGGATCATTACACAATTGAGACATTTCCATCACCAGTGGTTCTGCTGTGGGTCTGTGAAGGTATTTAAAGTTGTAGACTCACTGGTCCAACACTTTCTGTTTCCACTGAATTTACTATGATTTTTATTAAAAATAATTGGTTCCACAGCTGAATTTTGAATCACCGTTCATAATAAAAATTGTATTTTCTACTTTTAAAGATCCCTTTTCCTTTCAAGTGCAATTTTTTTTAATTCCCTGTCACATGCCATGCTACATTTTCTTCCTCTTCTTAAGTCACTTTGACTCCTAAGGAATCACAATTAGACTTAGTGTTGGGAATAAGCCTTTTAGCCCGAAAGGGGACTACATGACTATCAGGTAATAAAAAATATTAGTATCCTTCTGTATTTTCCCTGTCAATTATAACATGCTGCACATACCTTAGTTTCTTAAGATTACTCACTAGGTGGTCACTCTCTGATGGTTGATGGTACGAGTCTTGGCTTGAAATAATAAAAATAAAATTAAGTCACTGATATCCATGTTTTATGAAAGAAAGGGGTCATGTTCATATAGGGCAGACTCCTGCTGATTTATTTTCCTATGGGGAAATTATTTTGAAAGCCTAAGATCAAGGGTGCAAAGTTTTGGTTGTGATACAATAATTATGTAAAATGGTAAAAAGAATTTAGACGAGAAAATAAAAAATACCAAAAAGAGCTAAAATTAACCTTGTTAATTGTTGGGTAAGGACTACCACTAGAGGATTTTTGTACTGAGAAAAGTAAAATTTGATTTCAGGAAGAGAAATTAATACCTTGAGTCACCATCCTGAAATCTTTCCAAAACTGAGCAGTTTCTTTTTAATTATCTGAGCTACAAGGTCTCTGTTTCATTCTTATCATGGAAATACAGGCCCCATTATTTCACAGTTTGATTGAGAGTTTCTTCATTTCATTTAGGATGAGATATCAGGAGCAGGCACAGGAAGTGATAAAATATGGTGGATTAGTAAAACAAATATTTCCCGAAAGAGAAGGAAGTGCCTCCTATGTCTGATTTACACAAAAGAACAACAGCAGAAAAACTTCTAAAGTTCTTGGAGTTTGTTTTAAAAATTATGTATAACTATATTTTGTTTCCCATGGAAAAAACAAAAATACTGGTCAAAATATAAAAATATATGGTATAAATAGGTTGATGTGTGTATATAAAAATATATGGGAGAATCATGAGAGATGGGAAACTTCACAGCCTTGGCATTTTAACTAGTAGAAGAAATAAACTTACAGGACTAAAAATGTGACAGGCTGTCTTAACTCATTTGCCTAAAATAATTTTTAATGACTCATTTGATATCATAAATAAGAATCACATGATTTGTCAGAACCACCACACATGAAACTCTCTTCCCTCCATCAGCATTTACTTAATTGAAAAAGAAAAATAAGGATTCAAATTTAAACAAGTTTTAACTAGTTTTCACCAAATCAAAACATTTCTGAGAACTAAAGTATTGCAGAAATTTTCTCAAGTTTTATTGAACAGTCACTTTTAAGAAAGAAAAAAACCTTGGACTTTAAAAGTTCCTTTACAGAGGAACTGTATGTTTGGGTTTGGTATTGTTTGTTTGTTTGCTTGGTTTTTGGTCCTTTCTGTTGGCATTTTGAAACAATCTCATGTTTATCCACTTAAGAATAACAAATTCTTTGGTTTATGCATGGTCAATTTTTTCATTAATATATAGTATTTTTATTTATATCTAAAACATGGAGTTAGATTCATTAAAAAAATAATTTTATTACGTTCACTTTTTTTAGGCAAATAAACATTGATAGCAGTTATTCTAATTAGCTCTTCTAAAGACTGGATAGAAAATAAAATATGCAGAGGTTGGACAATATAAAATATAAGTGGACTGGGAATGTCCAAAATTCTGTGCAGCTGCAATTTAGGAAACAACTGAAAATACAGTTGTTTTTTTATCTCGGATAGAAACATATTTAACATCTGTAACGTATTTCTTTTCAAACGTATGTAACACAGTTATTGGAAATTTACAAGTAAAGGAGTTAATTTGTGAAATTATTTTTAGTTGTTCTCATTTAATTTTTGGATTCTTGGACTTGTTGGCAATGGGCAATCCTCATATCAGACAAGATTTGGTCTTGTGAAATTCACTGCCTTTCTCCTCTCAAATAATAACTCACACTTAGAAAAACTGTCAAGTGTACAAGATAATTTTTAAAATTAGTTTTTTCCAACCTCATTGCTCTCTTAAAACTGGCAGCCTCTTCATTCTTTAAAACAGCTATTATCATACTGTGTCTGGAAGAACAAGTAAGGATCTTATTTATTACTAGTATACATTATTAAGAGTGCTTTCACTTTTATTAACTGCATTCACCAAATGGAATTTAATCTCAGTTAAAACTGACAAGAAAAAGAAAAAAGAAAAAGGTAACCTCCAAATGACTGAGCTTGACAACTGCATTTCAGGAATGTGTTCCTATTGAGAGAGCAGAGTGAGGCCTTTGTAATTTAAATATTTGCTAAGAGTTGAGCAATTGCCAAAGTATTTTTCCCTACTAGGGAAGAAAGCCATATCCAGAAAGTTTGATAAAAAGAATATTGCTATCAAGCTGAGTCTTTCACAGGGTTCAAAAGCTTGTCTCAAAGCCTACAGTCAAAGCTTTCAAGCTGCTGTCTTAGAGCTTTGCTCCTCAGGTGCCTACACATTACTTTTTAAGATTTAGGGGCCTAAAGATCCAAATAATTGTAGCTACATTATTGTTTCATGAGGCTAGGCTGAAATGATCCACCCCCTTACACATTCAAAAAATCAGACCCCTAAAGGTATTTGACTTACAGATTAATTGTCCCTTGAAAAATGTCTGTGACAAAACTCGGTGGGCTAAAATTACTTCAGAGAGTTTTCCCTAGAAAAAACAATTTTTTCTGTTACCTCTAAAATTCTTTGGAATTTTAATGAGACACCACCAATGTCCAGTGAATCTGACATGGATAACCAGGTGAAACCTCTTTTCCCACTTTTTTTTAGGACAGAATTAAAACCATGAAATGAGACCCTCCCATTTCCTCATGGACTGTTGAAATTAGAGTTGTTAATTACTACCCTGATGGCAGTTATCTGTAGTATTATGATTACTATTATTATTAATAGTAATGATGATAATAATGATGATTATAATAATAATAATAGTTCAGTAGTGCCAATTCTAAATTTTCAGAATGTGTTAAGAGCATAAAATAATTCAAAAATACATAAAAGCATCAGTTTCAGCTTTACACTACTATTAATGAGAGTATAACTGTGACTTTCATCATTTTTGAGGGAAACAAATTCAGAAAATGGTTTTCAGGCTGTGACTCAAGAATGGAAATAGAAGCAGTACCCAATTTGCAGATGCTTGAACAAAACTACAATCAGTAGCGTTGGAGCAACAGCACAGTTCACCCATAAATAACTTCTGTGATTTTAAGGTCTGTGGGAGACAATTTTGTTAATTATGGTGAGGAGTAATTAAGGCATGTAAGTGCCAGAGATTAATTTAGACCTCTGTTTAACTTTGATTACAGACTAAACCCAACAATATCACTTTTGTTAAAGTGGTCTGTTGTCTTTTTGTTTTTCAGAGTCTATTTGCCTATAATAGTCACTATACTTAAAATAAAAGCTGAATAGTCCTTTCACATCATTCAAAATAATTACATAAATTTTTGAAATAACGGCACTGACTCCATTTTGTTTCCATTAATAATATATGAGTTTCTCTTTTTTTTTTTTTTTCACCCAGTGATTTTAATGGGAGCAGATAGTGAATGTTTTTGGGAGTTGCATCTGTTAAATGACAATTCAAGGACATTTTCAAGTAAACTATGTAATCCTTTGAGTAGTCCTTCTATATATATGTAAACACAACCAAAAATTAAAAATAGTCTCTGCTTTAAAGAAGGAACTTCGACTACTTCAATCATTGTCCTAGGCAACACATTCAGGTAATTTTCTTCTGTGATTTTTTGTGTTTTGTTTCTATTTTTTTTTCCTCTCTATGTGTATTTCCCATATCATAAATTATTTAGCAGGTGGTATGTATTCTGTATTGATTTTCAAAAAAGAAGCAAGTGAATCGAACCAAGTCCGAGTTTTTGAGAGATTTCACAAATAGCACCATTTTTCTGAGTCAGACCTTTTCAATATAAGTAGGGTTAACTTCTCAAGATTCCTCTTGGAATAATCTGATGGTGTATGAAATAAGTTGAAAAAAGACAGTCCTTAAACTGAATATGATTTCAAAAGGTTTTATATTGTGTTTGAAAAATTCTATTAGAAACGACAAACTCACATTGAGAAATTGCAGGGAGAGTGCTCAGATAATATCTTTTTAGCAGTAATATACCCTTCGTATGGTTTTCCTAGACCCCTAAGACATATAAACACGAATAAAAGAAGTAATGATTTTGCTCAGTATAAGCTAGTAATCAATCTTCCTAAGCCTTAAGTCGAAGGCAGCAAATCAGTTATAGTTCTACTGTAATTTTCTTAATTTATAATAACTCCATTCCAATTAGTGGGAGAATTTTTGAGGCTGATTGAGACCTTGATAATTGAGATTTTACTGTCTCTGACCTTTATCTTTACCTACAAGGCTTGAGAAGCACCAGCAGAGTGCGTTGCACTGTTCACTTTGTTAAGCTGTAGTGTCTGGAAGAGATTTGAAGTGCACTAGTAAGACATGATAATACATTGAAACTTTTCTTCTTTCTCTTGACATTTGAAATATCAAGAGCGCTACATAATAATTTCCGACTCCTTTTCCTAGGGGTTCTTGACATATCTCAAAAGTTGGAAAGGTGATAGTGCATGCAGTTCAAAACTGAAACCAAAACAACCCCATTCCAGCCCATACCAGGTGAGTAAAAGATGGTTGCAGTTTGAACCACAGTCTTGCAATATCATATTTTAGCTTGTTCAGAATTTTTAGGATTTTGCAGTAAAACAAAGGAAATGAGAATTTATTTCGTTTGAGTTATAAAAAATTAGAAGAATACAGGGGAAAATTCTGTCTCTGACATGGTAACTGCTGTTACTGCAAACAGTCCACATACCTGCACTGGCATAGGCTGCCCAGAGAATGGGCCACCCTAGGAATGCCCCATCCCTGGAAATGTTCAAGGATAGGTCGGATGGGGCTCTGAGCAACCTGGTCTGGTAGAAGGTGTCCCTGTTCATGGCAAGGCACTTGGAACGAAATGATCTTTAAGGGCCCTTCCAAGCAATCCATTTTTGTGGTACTGTACATGCAGGACTAAATATTTAACTGCATGACTTGTGTGTTAAAGTTTGTGATTTCAATGATGGGCAGAATCCTGGCTTGCCTGAGCTCTATCTCAACATTTTGTATGCTTAAAGGTAATAGAATTCTCAAATGCTAACTTGAAAGAAACCTATTAAAGCAGAAAGTATTTTTGAATTCTGTTCTGGGTTAAAATAAGTGCTCTGGAGTAGCGCTTGCTTTTTCCTTTTGAACTCATTTAAACTTTCTCTCTCTCTTTGCCTATGCTGGTGATGAAATTCCAAAACTTTCATGATTGGTACGTAGAGGGAAGTGTTCCAGATGGTAACATCAACTTGATTAAGAGAAAAATACCCCACAGAATTACTGGGAGTGTCTGGAGAAGTTTAGAAGAGTACTCTGAGTCAATTGTAAAGTGATTTCAGGATGGAGCATAAAAATTCCTGTTTGGAGACACACACAGATCAGGAACACGAATGAAGATTCCAGGGCACATGCCTTGGAAATGAAACGGGTGTATCTCAAAAAAAGTTGTGGAGTTTGTTTTAAAATGTTAAAGCAGCAAGTATGACATAATCCTGATCATGACAATGGAGGTTTTTACCTATTTTCTCTACTTTCTCTTTTTGAACTAGCAAGCATATGGAATTTTCAACTGAAATGTTTAGAGCATCTGCAGAGTTTGCTATGGTTGTCTGAACTTGTTAAACGTGTTCTGTAGATATACAATTCTTTCTCTTATTTATTCTTGAAAGTCATCACCATTTTTTTAAAAATGACCTTACAACTCTATACACCTCTGAAATGGTTACGTTGCTCTTACATGACTTTAAATGAACAGAGTGGTGTAAGTGAGAAGAAATCCTAAATTACCTCAAAAGCAACTATTCTTTTCTCTAGTCCGTATATCCACATTTATACTCTGGTCTGTATATACACTAATACTTAATATTTACAAACCTATTTAAAAGCACAATAAAACAGTATGGATGATCTGCATAATGACTCATTCCATGGGCCGCAATTCTAATGGGTCTCAACGGGTCTTATAGATAACAAAGAATCACAGGCTGGTTGGATTGGAAGGGATCTCAAAGATCATCTTGCTCCAACCCCCTGCCATGGGCAGGGACACCTTCCACTAGACCAGGTTGCTCAGAGCCCCATCCAACCTTGCCTTGAACACTTCCAGGGATGGGAAATCCAACACTTCTTGGGGAGGGGAAATCCAACACTTCTGTGCCAGAACCTCAACACCCTCAGAGCAAAGAAATTTTCCTAATATCTAATGTAAACCTTATCTCTTTCAGTGCGAAGCCATTCTCCCTTGTTCTTTCACTCCAGCCCATTGTAAGTAGTGTCTCTCCATCTTTCCTGTAGGCTCCCTTCAGGCACTGGAGGGCCACAGTTAGGTCACCCCATAAGCTGCTCTTTTCCAGTCTAAATAATCCCCATTCTCTCAGCCTTTTCTCATAGCAGAGCTGTTCCATCCCTTTGATCACCTTGGTGGCCTCCTCTGGCCTGGCTCCAGCAGGTCCCTGTCCTTCCTGTGCTGGGACCCCAGAGCTGGATGCAGCACTGCAGGTGGGGTCTCAGCAGAGCGGGGCAGAGGGGCAGAATCCCCTCCCTGCCCTGCTGCCCACGGGGCTTTGGATGCAGCCCAGCACACGGGGGGTTCTGGGCTCCCAGAGCACACGGCCGGGGCATGTCCAGCCTCTCACCCACCAGCACCCCCAGGTCCTTCTCCCAGGGCTGCTCTGGACCTGTTCATCCCCAGCCTGGATTGGTATAGGGGGTTGCCCTGACCCAGGTTCAGCACCTTGGACTTTCTAAGCCGTGGGCCACTTCTTGACCTTGTCCAGATCCCTCTGGGTGGCCCCATCCTTAAGTGTGTCAACAGCACCACTCTGCTTGGTATCATCTGCAAATTTGCTGAGGCTGCACTCAATCCCTTCGTCTGTGTCATTAATGAAGTCATTAAATAGCACTGATCCCATATAGACCCCTGAGGAACACCATTGGTCACTGATGTCCATCAGGACTCTGAGCAATTGACCACTGTGGTGTACAACACAAAGGAAAACACCTGGAAGGAAAAACAAGCACGTATGCCAACATCATTTAAGGTAATACTAGGAGTAGGCCAATCACTTGGGATGACATTTTGGATGTCACAGTTCTAGATAACACATATGTCATATGTATTTTCTAAGCAAAAGGTTGCTTAAAATCTGCACTGTTTACAATACTGACATTTTACTTCCTGACAGGTGCCATAGAAACACACTTTGGGGTTTGAATGTTGTTTATTTTCTTTCCTGCACTGCTTTGCAGCCTAAAAACATCATATTCACACAAGATTAGTTCATCTGGTCAGTGCATGGTACTAATTAACACCGAGGTTGTGGGCTCAATCCCTGTAACAGCCACTCACTTATGAGTTTAACTTGACACGATAAGGACATTAGAAAAGAACAGCATAAGGATAGTAGAACAAAACAACATTTTACTCTTATCAGGGACAGTACAGCCTTGTAGAAATAGATAAAGGATGTAACTTAGGCAAACAAAAGCCATGCTAAATGAAAGCAGGATGCCAGCTCAGTTGTGCAAGACTTATAAACCAGATGTTATGAGAAACAATGATATTGCCCTTACTCAGAAGTGAGGGCTGAGGAACAGCTACCTGAAAAGGACACCAGACATTGAAGACAGACCCCAAAGAACTGCATAAGGACTTCCAATAAGGGGTGCGACTAAATCAAATAAAGTCAAAAGAAGTGGGGATAGCTAATGAGTATGTAATCAGTGTGTGTGATAAAAACTCTGTTCACTCAGTGCTCAGTGCACTCAAATGGAGGAAAGATCCCCTGAGTGACCAGAACTCTGTAATAAAGAATGCCTGATTTCTAACACTCAAAATTGTGTTAGAAAGTTTCTATCTGACTGATTTTGGTATCATTCTGCACTGAACTTCAAAGTTTGCCCAGTAAAGTCAACACAAAAAATGAATCTGTCCAAAATGCAAACTTTTTTTTTTACTTAAATCTCAAAGTTAATATTAATGTATTTATTTTAGAAAGTCATAAAATGAATATCACAGAATATTCTGAGTTGGAAGGGACTGACAAGAACCATCTGATTCCAAAATCAGCCAGCTAGAACCTTTCTAACATAGCTAAGAAACGTTACAATATATGAAAGAGAGTATCAGTAGGGCCACCCAAAACGTTAAATTAAATGACCATAAAATTAATATCCTACAGTAGAAGGATTGAAATAAAGGTGGAGTTGTAACATGGTTATGAGATTTTCATTAGTGATGAGAAATTGTGTGAGCAACCTCCATTTTGATTGGAAAAAAATCAGATGTATGAAAAGACTATAAAGTAATTATTATTTTGTGTGCATATATTGAAGCATGAAAGTCTCAAGTAGCTCATTTCCGATGGCTATAATATTTTTCTTAATTTCACCTAAAAATAAAAAAGGCTTTGGAAGTGTTGGATGCAATGTCTCAAAAGGTAATAAACAGCTAAACAGCTGAGACTGCTTAGGTCATATAAGGGAAGGCTCAGGGGGATCTTATAAATACATGCAAAAACCTGAAGGGCCAGTGTAAAAGGAAAGAGTCAGGATGTTTTCAGTGAGCCAAGTGACAGGAACATAGGAGGTTCCATATGAGCTCCACAAAACATTTTATTGTGTGGGTGCCTGAGCACTGGCTCAGGTTGCCCAGGGAGGTTGTGGCTTCCATCCTTGGTGACACTCAAAAGCCATCTGGACACAATCATGGACAAATGGTGTAAGGAGTTAAAGAGCACAGTTGCCTGTCTCAAATGCTGCCAAGGCCAAAGGAGGGATTTGCCATAAGATAAGGCACCACAGTGAGAACTTGAGATAAGCACAGAAGGGAGCAATAGGCTGGTGCTAATTCCAGGCCTTGGAAGGTGAGATCTGGTTAATACTTCCTGATGAAATCATCTGAACAAAAGTTACACTGTGGCAGACTATGGGAAAGGAAGCAACTTCTCATATACCTGTCACTGTTCAAATAAAGCATCTGAGGCCACCAATGGCCACAGAAGTGCCCCCAGACTCATTTCTGGGGCCTTCCACCAGAGGACTGAGGAAGATCACAGTGTTGCATCAGACAATGTAGAACTCCCCCCCTGAGGGGAGATACCTGGGCATTCCCACCTGAACCTGAACCTATATTAACCTGCCGAGCTTTATATTTCAGGGACTTCCCCTACCCCCGACAAACCAAGACAAATCACTTCAACCAAAGGACATTGAAATTACAAGAAGCAAGTCTTGTTGCTGCATCCACAAATAGTGACATCTTTCCTCTCCACAATCTGCTTTCTCCCTTCCCTTCCCTTCCCTTCCCTTCCCTTCCCTTCCCTTCCCTTCNGTTGGTTGTGTTTACCCTTCCCTTCCCTTCCCTTCCCTTCCCTTCCCTTCCCTTCCCCTTCTTTTCTTTCCTTTTATATTTTTTCATTTCTGTAGATAACCAAAATGACTGCATAGATCCTTTCCACTGTAACCAAATTGTTCTAGGATAACCCTACCATAATATACATCTATATTTATATACTTATATATGCTGGTATTGAGTGTCATTTCACTCTAATCTGCCCCAAGAGATCTACTAACAAGAACCTGGGTTACCCTGCCTCAGGGCAGGATGCAACAAATGTACTGGAAAAGTCTCTGCTTGAGCAGGCAATCAGAACAGATGGCCTTCAAAAATCATTTCCGAGAACTATTCTCTGATTCTGTAACTCCATGAAACAAGTTCAGGTACGGTATAACACCATAATAGTATTAACACAACATAATATATAGAGTATATATAGTACTATACTATATAGTATTAACACAACAAATCATTTTACAAAAAAAAGAAAAGTTCCATCTTGAGTAAAAAAAAATTGCATCTAAAAGTACACAACCCTGGAGAACATATTGTTCATATGTATTTACTTTTCACCCTCTAAATCAGCCACAAACTCAGGACCTGTCACTTGATGACCAGTTCGAGACGCACGTCTGTTCTCAACATTTCAGGACTGAAGCCCACTCATGGTGTGAATTAATGGCCAGTTTGTAAAATTTGCTGTGAAATACATTGCAATGAAGGCTGCTTCCTGTTAAGAATGGTTAAGTAAAATAAAAAAGACAACAAATTATTTATGTGCCTTGAAATGAGTGTGACAATCATACATTTGTCTTTTGGTAATGCACAGAAAGGACATGAGTTCAGAACTGTTAATAGTATGTATTTTTAAATGAGTGTCCAAAAGGCTATGTCTTATTTTCCAGAGTGCCATGCACATTCTTGAAATACTCTGAAATTCCAAAGAGTGTTACAGCAACTTCATAAAATACATGAAAACAGTCATCAGTTTTTTCAAATATGATGATTAATAGAAACTTTCAAATGCATAAGATCAGGAAATGCACGCTCACCTTCCTCGCCACTCCTACAATGCAGATCTTTTTGTCAACTTCAAGAAAACATAGAACAATATCTATCAACATTAGACACCTAAAGAAAGAGAAAAACGTGGAAGAGGCAATATGTCAGGGATGAGTAGGACAAGACTCTTCAGCATTCTGCATTAACACCAATGAACATAATTACCTGCCTTACCCATACTTACTCCTCACTTTTTAACATGCTGAGAAAACAACAGCATGATGGGAAATTTTTTTGTTGCAATGTACTACTGTTGCCTACAGCGTTCAGGGTACTTTTATCATTTTTATGGTAACTCGTTTGAATTTGTTTATTTGCTTTATTTTCTATTTTTCGTGAGGAGGATCAACTGAATTAGGACAGGAACTGGTGTGCCAAAAAGTCATCCCAAAATTCATGGGAAAAATTTTCAAGACAGTTGTTAGTATTCTAATGTGAATCTGCCAAATCTAATACATTTTTCTTACTTCTGCTGTAAGAAGATCTCCTGATCATTTTCGTGTGAGATATAAGCAATTAATAACTTCATTGAAGTCCTGGTTTTCCATTGTCATAATCTGTCCTTCCTCTTTTTCAGGGCAGCGTAACTTCAGCAATCCTTGCCTTTCTGTTCTATCTAGGAGTAACATTTTAGTACTGAATCTAAGTACAGTGAAGGAAAGTTATACTAATTTGTATACAGTTTCTTTTATGTAGCGGAGCAACTACGTGAAATTGTTAGCTTTAAATAACAGCAGGCTACCTTGAGGAATTCATATAGCATGAGAGAAAAGACAGACATGAATAAAAAGGATACTTTGCTTTCTTTTGAAACAGAATTTCTGGGACTCAATTTGAAAATCTTACTAATCTTCCAGGCTTTTTGTTGTTGCTCTTTGACTGGATTTGCTGCACATTCTCAGCTAATGTATAACAAAATGCCAGCAGATGTGTACTTGTATAATTGAAATTGCATTCATTTTATGATCCTTCCTGTGATTATGTGGCGAATATGTCTGATGTAATATTTGATTTTCTTTGTTTTTTTAAAAATGAAATTAGTGCTTATAGGATCAATTCACTACAGATTCATTACGAAAATTTTGTAAAAAAGCTAAGAAAAATTTATAAGGACCTGAATGGAATCTTTTTATCTGGAATTTTATGGTAACATTGATGTTTCCTGCTGAAGTAATATATCTGAGTCAGGGTTTTGGTTGTCTTCTTAGTTACAGAGTATTCAGGTCAGTATTCATAGGATTTACCCTGGGTTCCTCAGTGAACAAACCTATCTTGTAATTAAGCCTTTAGGTCCTAATTCCTCACTGGACCAAGGGAACTACTCCTTGTGAAGAGGACTTGGTCTGCTTCAACTGTCTTCTTGTTTAGTCTAAATTAAAATATTTCTTTTAGAGTTACTATTAATATTTGTTGCAAATTATATATTTCTATATATCTAATTATGGCTTAAAATTGATGCTGCAGTTTCAACAGAACAGAATTTGAGGTAAGTTTTCTCCACACTCTGTGCAGCCCTGGTGAGGCTGCTCTGGGGATGCTGCAGTTGGGCACATCTTCTTCAAAAGGATCCAGTGAGGGGCTACAGGATGATCAGGGGCCTAGAACACACCAGCCTTGAGGAGAAATGAAGGGATTTAGACTTGTTTCCTCTGACAAACAGCCTAAATTCCTTTGAAGGGGAATTTCAAAGATGATGGAGCCAAGCTGTTCTCAGTAGCAACAAACTCAGATGTAGTATGGGAGCTGGCTTGGAAACTCAAATACAGAAAAAGTCTTGTCACCAGAAGTGCAGTGCAGTGCTGAAGAGGTGTCCCACAGAAGTCATGGCTTTTCCACCCCTGGAGGTTTCCAGTACTTGGCAGGTAAAATGCAAACACGTCCCATCTAATACAGGTCACAGTTTCACTTTTCATGTTGAGCTACATTCACACACAAATTGCCAATTTTCTGAACAACGCTTTATTGGTGCTACGGTTCACTGATAAATATTACTGACTAGTGGAAAAAATCTTGAAAGCATGTTGATGACTAAAATAAATTTTAAACAGATGTCAAAAATATTTTCACTTCCCCAATTTGTAAAATATATGTGTGCAACTTTTAGTTGCAGTTGGTTTGTTTGTATGTTTTAGGATGTTCTTCCTAAATCAAATTGAAACCAATTTAAAACAACTGTGGACAACTGTGAACTAATATTAAAATAAAAATCCCCCAAATCACACAAAAAACCACCCATGCAGTAGCTTTTTAGAACTATGCTTATTGAAAACTAAAAATCCTAACGCTGTTTCCAGGACCAGCATGTTATATTCTGCTGTTCAGTGACTTGTAACAATATTTTAAATACTGGAAGGGCCAGAAGAGAGGAAAAGGATGACTCTCCTCTTGGATGGATCTGGTCGTACATGCTGCATTGGCAGATGCAAAATCAAGAAAGACTAATTAGTCCTTGGTGTTCTCAGAAGTGGTGAGTGACTAATGCAAAGCTGAATTTTGGAAAACAGGATATCTGTCTTCGTGTCGCACGGGATTTCCATGAGGTCTGTCTGCAAGTATGTGGAATAATCTTACTGTTAAATCTTACCACAGGGATCTGCTGTCTTTAACTTTGCACTGCGTGAGTGTAAATATTAAATAGGCATTGGACAGATACTCTAGGTTAAGACATAATTCTCATTCTTTTCACTTCTAATTGTATATCTAGCTTACATTTTCTGGCCTCGGGGAAATCATCTAACCTTAAACCTTGCAAAACAACAAGTATTTTGAAATCTTTTGCACAGGAATTTCTTTTAATTTTCCCCTGACTTTTTTCTTCAATATAGACTGTAAATACTATCTTCACAGCTGCTGGACACTGCCCCAAACTGGCTGTTTTGATTTAAAATGCACTTGAGGAGTTGGTTTCATCCTTATGACTCAATATTCCCTTTAAAATTAATACTTGTTTTAACTGTAGTTCCAGACTAGCACATACAGTTTGGGATTTCTGGAACCCTTAAGTCTTCATAGAAAATTACTTCCTTACTTCTATTTCTTCCTCCAAGCTAGTTTGAAATCTCTACATCTGGCATGTACAAAAGATTTTAGAAACCTGTCTTATAAAAAATAAAAAGCACTTTTTTCTCATCCAATTTGTGTCAAATGAACACAATGAAATATGCAACAATATTGAAAATGTCTTTCACAGAATAAAACATCACAGACAATAGAAGAAAAAATCCTCTCACTAATAAGTAGAGAAATTTCTTTCTTATATCCTATGCTGGCACTGATTGCCGAGATGATGGTCTAAAGCAACGATATTTTCAATCATCAGGAGTCTCAGGCAAACTGAATAAACTAAATAAGTGGGGAAACAAGAATTCTAAGGCCAACTTTTCATGAAAAGGAGAACTTAGGTGAAATTCTCTAGCATCCTGTCCAGTCACATTTGAAAACCTACAGTGAAGGGGACTTTATCACATCTTTAGAGAGCTTGTTCCAGTGATTGACTCTTCTTACTGCAAAAAAATCTTATATCAAGATAAAAGCTCTCATGGTGCAATCTGGACTGCTTGTCCCTTATTTTCTCTCATGTGATTCCTTGTGAAGAGAGCCTTCACCCTCTTTGAAGCCACTCTTGAAGTACTAGAATTCTGTGATGAAATACTTAATGTCTTAAGTCTTTACACATATGTAAGTTCTGCAGCTCTTTGACTATCTTCATGGCTCTCCTTTGGATCAACTCCTTGTCTGCTTTGAGTTGTGGTGACAGGAAGGGGACACAGTGCTCCAGGTGTGACCTGACAGGTGCCGAGGGGAGTGGGATGATCCCATCTCTATCTCAGCTGGCAATGCCCCTGCCAATGCAGCCCGGGACCTGTTTCACCTTTGTTGCTGCAGTGCTGCACTCATCTGCAGCTTGTTGCTGCACTCATCTGCAGCTTGCACCAGGACCCCCAGGTAGCCCTTTTATCAGTTGTTAAACTTCGTTCTGTTCTTGCCAGCTCACTCTTCCAACCTGCCTGGTTCTCCCAGTACGGTATCTCTCCCTTCTGAAATATCCACCTCATCCTCAGTTCAATGTCACCAGCCAACTTGGTGAGATTATTTTCAGTCCATCATGCCAATGATTTATGAAGATGTTAAATGTCTTGGAGCCTAGTATTGATCCCTGAAGGGTCACATTTGTGACAGGTTGCCAGCCAGAGCAAACCCACTGATCATCACTCTCTGAATACAGCGTTACCCAACTTCCTACTCAGCTCCCAGACTATTAATCCAGTCCTTATCTTGTGAGTTTGACTTAAAGATGGCTGGGAAACAGTACCAAATTCTTTGCTAAAGTAGCTCGAACTTCTATAAAACTAACACTTCTGCTATAGTCTGCTGAATGATGGGATAGCACTAAATTTGCACTTCTAAAGTAACTATACTTATTTCCTGACATTATAAATTATGTTTCTGCTCCCATACTCAGTTATTAAATAGCTATAGCAGCTAAATTTGATTCAGGCTAAAATTAAGTAAACTGATGAGTGTTTTCTGCAGACCTTTTGATCTGTCCATCAAAGAGATGCTCATCTGTCATCAAGATTTAAGCAAATAAATATTTTAGTTGTTTAAGCCTTCACGTTACTGATGATGAAAGTGGCCGAAGTAAGGAGCAGATTTTAGAAGGTATGCTAAGGAGATAAAAATCCTTCAGCCCTTGTCTCAACAAGAAGGTGTGTTTTTTCATTCATGAGCTGACTGAAGTAATTAGGAAGGAATACACTGCTCACTGAAGCATGCTGCTTGGAGTTAATGGCCTACAGAAAGAGAAGCAATGACCTAGGTGGCAATGAATTCCTGCTGCAGAGCTGTGGGGAGGGCTGCCTGTGCACAGATGGGTGCGTGACACTAAATCATCAATAAGCCGTGATGAAGAGGCACAGCAATGCTGACTGTTGGTGCGTCCCTCAAAAGAAACCTAGCACAAGAAACACTAAGTGCCTTCAGTTTCCCAAAAAACACCCCAGAACACCCCCAGGTCACTATTAACATGTCCTGGATCATTTGCTTTTTTATGGAGAGTGTGTTGATTTTACATTCCATGTGAAAAACCCCATATTTCCAAACAGTTTTGTGACCACCTTAGTATTATAGAATAGTTGGAGTTGGAGGGGACATTTAAATGACACCTGGGACAACCTATTCAAACGTTTGACCACCTTCACTGTGAAAAATTCTTCCTTATATCTGGTGTGGATCTACCATCTTTTAGATTAAAACCATTACCTCTTGTTCTATAACTACAAATATTTGTCCTCATCTTTCATGTAAGTCCCCTTTAAGTATTGAAAGGCTGCAGTAAAGTCCCCCTGGAGTCCTCTCTTCTCCAGGCTGAACAATCCGAATTTTCTCAATTTTTTCATAGAAGAGACTGTCCTCATAGGAGATAGTGTCTTCCACTGTAATAACTTCCCTTATTAAAGTCATAAAGGCAGTATGGAGGGGGCAAAAATACAGTTCTCTGCTGTTTGAGTACAGTAATTTTTTTAACAACCCCTTTTGCTAAGATGCTAGTAGGATGGAAGAATAAGGATTCATTCCCCACAATTTCAAGAATCCATATACATTTTCAAGTAGAAGCCCATCATGTGACTTTAAATAAAAATGAAACCTTCTAATTCATCACTTAGCTTGTATTCAGAAATGACTTCAAAAGCGTGAAAGAGACAAAGGTTATAACTGTAGGGAAAACTTGACATTATTTTATCCCCCTCATTTAAACGCTAATATTTTTTTCTGTCACTCAGCTAGAAATGATGCTTTATTAAGTAATATGTGGGAATCTTGCTTTTAGTAGGATTCGCTGTACTATAAAGACAAAGGTAATAGAGGGCAGATATTTCTCTTCATTACAACATGTTTAAAAAGATGTTTCCTTTGATCTGGCAGTCCTCGATCTTCTCCCTGGGAGCAAGATGGTTGAGGGGTACTTCCTCTTGCTCTGCAAACATGAGTCCTCTATTTTATATAAAATTATCAGAGAAAGACAGCTAAGATCCCTTTACTTCTGATAGGGAAAAAACTTTTAGCCAGGGTTTAAGAGAAGGGACCAGTTCTGTGATCAGAGTTGATTCTGGTAACCTCCCCATTGAAGATAAGAGCTCAGGAATTAGAATACTCTGAAGGGGTTTCACTCTGGCCATTTGCTTAACACACCTAAAATATTTAAATATTACCTAAACCAAAGAGAGATTGACAATCCAGCCTTATGTTTAAGACTCTCTCAGCTGGTCTGAATGTTTAATCACAGACACAAGGCTGACAGACAGAGTCTAGATGAGAACCTGATGTGGAACCAAAAATGCCCTTTAAAAGAAGATGAGAATCTATATCATTCTACATTAACACTTCCTTTACAAGGTCAGAACGGATTCTTTTTCCTGTGCAAGGTAATAAGATTTACTAAAGTTTACTTGACCGAAAATGTTTTATTTTTCTCTGATTTGGATCAAATCTACTCCTGTCTTCTATGAGTAACGATTACTTTCAGAATGTTTGGACCATAGTAGTCTGAACCCTGAAAAATACTCCTAGAGTACCCTATGCTCATTTACACAGGTAAGAAATTACATTTCATAGCATCTTAATCTGCGGAATAATGTAAACTCATTTTTGAACTATAGATTAAATAAAGATAGCAGCACCGTCTTTAGCAGAAAGTGTTGTTTGCTTGAGGAGGATATTTTTATATCTAGATGTTCTTCCTCTGCAAACTTTACTTCCTGAAACTTCTCAATGATTTTTAACTCAGCTGAAAGTTTGGATTCTATACTCTTAACCAGAAAAAAACTCTTCTGGTGAAAGAGATGCTTTGCATAGAGAAATCAAAGTGTTATCCAGCGTATGTTATTCAGTGAAATGGTTAGTATTCACTCAGTCTTTTGTCTTTTTGAGGATCTTCAGGTGTTAATAAAATAATCTCCTGAAATTTCCTAAGAAGACAATAAACAGTTTTATGCCATTTGATAGACTGAAAGATTAAAATTTTTCTTGAACCCGAATTGGTTAGGAATTTCTCATTATAAGAATTTGTTGATTTCATTCTAATATTTTTTAAATTTTGCTACAGAGATACTGTAAAAGTACACCCCAGTATGATATTACCTGATTGTAGAAAACTGTATTTTGAACACTTCCTGTATTTAAGAGGTGGAAAAGAAGATAAATTTTTGCACAGAACTAATTGAGCCCAGAGAAGAGCAGAGAATCTGTGAGAGCAGCAGCCCTGTAGACACCAAGGTCAGTGGAGAAGGAGGAAGAGGAGGTGCCAGGGCAGAGATTCCCTGGCAGCCCGTGGTGCAGCCCGTGAAGAGGCACCTGTGCCCCTGCAGCTCATGAAGGTCCATAGGGGTGCAGAGACCCACCTGCAGCCTCCGGAAGTGACCCATGTTGGAGCAGGTGGATGCTTGAGGGAGGTTGGACCAGATGATCCTCTGTGATCCCTCCCAACCTGATCCATTCTGTGATTCTGTAATTCTGTGATTTATTGAGAATACATTAAGTTTAGGAATAAAAGGAAGAGCAAACACAAATGTGAATTAACACCCGTGGAAGCAGGAGGTTAAAAGGTACGTGGCTGTGGCTTTGCTGGGAACAATTTACCTTCACAGTGCTAGTCTGAGACTGACATAGGGCAATTATGGATGCAATTCATCACCAAGTCAGGTTTTGATATTCATAAAGTTACTTACATGCTGGTTACTTATATGTTGTTCCTCTTTGTTATCTTCCAGTGTTCTTATTTGGATTACAATTAAAACAGATGCTTTTATGGCTATTTGAGATGACTGCTATTTGCTAAGATTAATTAAAATACGTTAAATTGAAAGTTTATATGACTGGAATGCAGAATGCCACAACCAAAAAATAGATGTAGCTAAAAAGTCTTGAGGCTCAGATTTTAGGCTGAAGTAAAGATAAGGTGTAAGTGTCCAGCTGTGTAATAATAAGCAACAATAAAAAAAATATAATAGATTCTATCATCACTTCAGAAGGGATATTTGAATTCTTATCAATGCCATGAAATGAACTCGGTATTATTAACATCTGATAGCCTGTCCACCTGCAATGAACCAGTTTTCTGTTTACTTTAAGACATGTGAATGAGACATAGTAAATAGGCCCAGTACAGTGAAAGTCTTCTGTGAGAATTCAAGGTTATAGTAAATATTGGAAATTTTATTGTTCTTTTTCCAGTTCATTCTTCACAGCTCTGAATTTAGCCTCTTCATTAAGTGATATATTTATCATGAAATTCAGTATTAGCAGTTAGAATTCACTGGAAGAGATCACAGATAATAACCAGATTACCTGCAAATGCATAGGGTGGCCTAAGTAGTATCATGTAGAGCACTGATTTTTTATTTGTTTTGTTTTGTGTGTTACTTTAGTTCAATAATATAAAATCCATTAAAAATATTTTCTCCTTTTAAAGCATCCAATTTGAGTGGAAAAGGGTTGAGTTAGAAAAACAATAGACCATATGACTTCATGTCTCAGTGAGTGTCTGATGCATAAACTAATTAGAACATCATTTGTAAATGAAGGTTAGAATTTGCAGAATACAGAAAAGATGCTTTAAAAAAGTAAAATATTCACTGCTTTTGCTTTTATTCAACCAGGTGACACTAAACTGAAAACAGCTCTTTGTGGCTGAATTCATGATGCAAAGCAAACAAATTTTGTAAGATACAGTATTAGAGTGGTTTTCACAATGTTCAAGAGACTTTGAAAACAAAGGGTATTTACAGAAGTTTTCAAAATTCAGTGTAAACTTTTTTATAAATCTGAATAATTATCAAATCATAGAATTGTTAAGATTGGGAAAGACCTCTAAGATTGAGTCCAGCCCTTCACCCAGCAGAGCCACATTCACCACTGAACCACATCCCTCACTACCACATCCATGTTCCTTGAACACTTCCAGTGATGGTGATTCCACTGCTTCCCTGGGTAGACTGTTCCAGTGCCTGACCTGTCTTTCAATGATATTTTTTTCCCTAATATTCAATGTGATGCAATAATGCCTTTATTTTGCTGTAAGTTTAGCTGGTCTTATTTCCAAGAAAAATATTTTTTAAAACAATTGAAATGGTTCTTCTTCAGTGTTGTTCACTTGCAAAAATTAGCTGGGATCTGCTCTTCACAAGCTACCAAGAGTATTCTGCAGTGCCTTTATATGTGGGTTAAATAATGCCAAACAATCCAGTTAAGAGGATTTCATACTGAAATAATTGTTCTGCTTTCAACTCTGAGAAGAGAAACCTGAGAATTTAATTTTATTCTTATTCTTATATCAGCTGACTTCAGGAAAATAAAAGATTTAATGTTCTGACACTGAAAATTGGAATGCTGAGGGAGTCTGGAGACTGAACATAAATGAAAAGGCATTTAAAAAGAGATGTAAACATCAGCTGTAAGAGTATTCTTCCCTTTTAAAAGATAAATATATATATGGTTGAGATATAGTAATGTAACAGTTTAAAAAAATCAGCTTTAGCCGCTTTATAACCAACCATATAAAAATCCTAGGCACCTTAGCATGCCAACATAAAGAGTAACTCTACTATGTACTATATAAAAAAATTATAGAAATTTAATTCTCCTACAACTGACTTTATTTTCATGCAGTAATATTAAATCTTCATGTAAATGTAGATATCACTGGTAATCATACTATAGATATCACATAGATATCACATAGATTTGAAGCCCACACCAGTGACTGATATTGCTGGGCTGTGGTCTGGAGAACCAGTGCAGTGATGTCAATGATTGCTAAGCTCTAAATAAACTATCATGACTGTAAAAAGAAACAGGTTTAAATAAGTAAGTGAAGCTACTTTAAAATATGCAGGTAACTTTTCATACATTAAGTTTTTTCTGAATTTCTTTCATGTAGATTTTACACACATAGGTGTCCTTAAATAAGTTTTCTTTTTGTTTGGGATTTCTGTAAATCTGGATTTTAAGAGATGGATACCTTAAGTCAGCAACATTAAAGTTATAGTTCTCGCCCTGTCAGTTTTGCTCATCTTACCCAAGAAACAAATCACAATAATTTTTACATTCCTTCTCACTGGGGACTATTTCAACCTGTATATAATTAATAAATGACTATTGCAAGGGTTTAGGGTTTTGTAAAGCCTCTTATATTCTCAACAACCAATGTTTTGAATTTCTTACAAATCTTATGCAAAAAACAACCATTTTCATGGCTAGAACCAAAAATAAATAAATCAAGTTTCTTTCTGGGCTTTGTGATAAGAACAAAATTAAAAGCATAGAAAATATTATTTTTACCAGAAATACTGATAATTAATATTACTAAGACTTCTCTTTTAAAATGTTGTTGCAGTTCCCACCAACACAGTCTCTTGTAGACATATCCCTGAGGACTCTTTCTGTACTGATATTATTCACTGAGGTTTTATGAAGGCCTTCAAAATTGAAACTGGAACCAAGGTCTCCTTTCTAGCTGATTAGATTGATTTCTTTTGTAATCTGTTTGTCCTTTCTGGTTCAGTGAGCCATTACCTCCTTTATGCAAAGTGAATTAGGACAGGAGTAATGATACCTTGTTGTAAGAGTCTGTAATCTGCTGGCCAGGGCATCCACACATGGGCAGTTTTCAATAATATTCTCAGCTGATAGGAGCGGCCAAGAGGGAGGAATAAAACTCCTCAGTGTGTATTCAGCAGTTGATTTCTTAAATAAGATTGGATTGAGGAGGTGCTAAAGTGTGAAAAGTTGAGAACTTTTCTTAGTGCTGTACTATAAGACTTGTGTTACTCTTTGATGCCTTTTTTTTTTTTGGGGGGTTAAACATATATATATATATGCATATTTTAATTGTCTGTGGTGTTAATTACTAACAACAAATGTGACACGTTTTTAACCTTTCAACCTTTATGTTTTCAACACTGCATTTCAAATGTAGAGGGAAATCTGATAGGAGGGGAGAAAAAGAAGGGAAAAGACTGTAAGGAAGAATGACTCACTCAGATGACACATTTCCATTAAAAATTATTGTATCCCAGAGTTCAGGGGTACTGCATTTTGCACAAGACCGTAGGAAAAAAAATGGAAATTTTTAGTTCAGAAGAGGATTCTTGGATTTTTATATGAACAAAAGAAAGGACGCCCGGGTGAACACCACTCTCAGAAAAATAAATCTTTTCCAGTCCTTTGAAATAAAAGTACACATTTCTCTTTATTAAATATTGAAGGTTTAAAATATGCAGAAGTACTGAAAGATTGCTTCTGGTCCCATATTTCCCCTCTTTTCCTTCCCTTTGATAACCCCAGTACTTGAGCTGAGGTTCACAGATAAAACTCATCATTTTAAATAAGTGATGCTGCAGAAAGAATCCACGTTTGTCCTATCTGTGTTCTGGAGAGGATTTCCTTCCTTCCTTCCTTCCTTCCTTCCTTCCTTCCTTCCTTCCTCTCTCTCTCTTTCTTTCTGCCTCTCTTTCTTTCTGCCTCTCTTTCTTTCTTTCTTTCTTTCTTTCTTTCTTTCTTTCTTTCTCTCTTTCTTTCTCTCTTTCTCTCTTTCTCTCTTTCCCTCTTTCTCTCTTTCTCTCTTTCTCTCTCTCTTTCTTTCTTCCTCTCTTTCTTTTCTTTCTTTCTAACATCGTCACCTGATAGACAAATTCTGAAATTGAGCATTGATGAGGATGAATATAACTCTTACTTTATATTCTTCGAATGTCACTATCTTTCTGCTTATTTCCCATCAAAATATATTACGCCATAAGGAAAAAGACATCTAATATTTTTAGGTCAAAATAATGGCAACTTTTTTTTTTTATGCATAAGCACAGAGGAAAAATACTCTCTTGTAGACACAATCCACTGAAATTATTTGAAAAGGTCAGCTCTGGGAAGTAGTGAACATATTTTGGAATAAAACAACAAAACTTAAATTTGTTAGCATGTATTTTGTGTGTGAATGTACAATTCTACTACACTAGAGAATTTCTCCTCTATATTAGACAAAATAAACAAAAATTAGTAAAGACTGTTTTTTCCTAGAGACAATGTTATCATCACATATTTTACTGTTGTTTTTTTATATTGTTTTGGTTATTTATTCTTTAGGATTATCATCCTCTCTGTCAAAAAATAAATTTAAAATACCCTTGAAATATTGATGGGTAAACCCTTTTTTATGATCCTACACACTGAAATATTTTCAGCACCTTAGGGTTTTTATTGTGCTTCATATCCATATTCATGTATGGCAAGCTTCTTATCAGACTTTTCCTTCTACTGCATCTTCTCTGGGTGTTATCAGACTTTTTTTTCAATCAGATTGATCAAAGTGTGTTCAGAATATAAGTGTATTTCTTTACAAATTGAAGATCTCCTCCTCCCTTTATAAAAAAGATGGAACAATATATACTGTCCTTTTTTTTTAAGTTTATGGCCTTCCTTCCCAGCTTCATGTTCACATAATTCATCCTGACGACTAAAGGAAAGCAGTAGAATCTTGCTGGTTTTTCTTTGGATAAATCCTTTTCTTCTTTTATCCTTCAGATTTATTTGGGTAGGTGAGAGAGACTGAAATATTACAGTTTATGACTTAAACTTTTGAAATTAAGGACTTTTAAAACTGTGTTGCAAAAGCTGCAGAGAAGACACCGCACCCTGAAAGGGGCCCTGCCTGAGGCCTTACACTGCTCGCTGATGAAGATAAGATAAAGTAACAGCTCAGGGCTGGGGACATTCACAAAGCCTAAGCTTAGCACCTCCAGGGTGGAGACCACAGCCCCAGGGCTATCAGCTGCCAGGCCTGCACAGACCCTCGTACCAAAGGGTGGGGGGAGAGAGGCTTTGGGTGTGTGCTGGAAAAGCTTCTGGTCAAAGGCAGTGAATGCCCATCGTCTCCATGCAGAGCCCAGCTGAGGGGGCCCTTCACCCTGGGCAAAGTGAACGGGGTGACACGGCCCAGCAAAAGCGCCCCCCCCCTCCCCGGGGTCCCCAGACCCTGCACCAGAGCACCAGAGAT
>VZRQ01000912.1:650032-663582 GCA_013397975.1 Machaerirhynchus nigripectus
CACTTCTTTCTCCGTGTCTTTCTTTCTTTCTTTCCTCTTTCCTTCTCTTTGCCTCTATTACTATTAAATAAAATACCTCAATTTTTTGGCACCAGCATTTAACCTCGTTTGGTTTTAATCTCGTTTTTGGGAATATATTGAACCTTCACTAAGTCCTTTCCGGTTTATGCACAGAGACTTAGTTTTCTCTGCTCTTCTGGGCTTAAACCGGATCGCAACAGTAGGGTATTTCAGGTTACTAGAAAACTGGATCTTTGCCCATGACACAAGAGTTGGAAATGATTATCTTTAACATCCCTTCCAACACGAATAATTTCTATGATTCTATAGTTAAACAGAATTTAATCAAGGTTGACCTGGAAAATAGACACTAAACTGCAGATGTCTTAGTTCTGTAAGTCAGTAGCTGAAACCTTGTAAGCACAAAAACCTCTAAATATATATCTTGAAAAGACTTACAAGTAATTTCACAAATTATCAGTGTAATAAAAAAAATTATTAAAGCTTCAATTTTTAATATTTATTTAATTGCTAAAGTGTAAAACATAAAGGAATAAGTAGATGCATATAAGAGAAAGAATATTTTGAAAAAAGTCATGGTGTCTCCAGCTAACAGATGGTGGAGCTATGTCAAATTATTTCTTGCTTAAAGAAAGGTTTTCATATATTGGGATGGTTTTCACCTTTCAAATGGATACTGTAAGTAAGCTGATTTTTCTTCATAACTAATAAGCATAGCAAAGCTTCTATTGTAAACATCCATGACTTACTGGCAATATACCATAGCTGAAACTATCATCAGATAGAACTAATGGAAATGGATTAAATTATGGAATTACATGCCAGCTATTCCACAAACTGAATTACCAGGACATCATGGTGTAACCTGGTATTCTAAAGTTCAAGAAACTTACTTGTTATTGAATCATGGTGTGCAGTCACAGAACTGTGCGTGTCAAAGAAAAATTTGCAGAAAATGCAAAAAAAAGGGGAGGAAAAGCATAGCAGAACTAAAAAAATTAACCTGTCCTGAAAGCGATTCTTTCAACTCATCTCTTCATGAAACAAAACACATATATAAAACAAACTTTAAAAAACCAAACAAAAAAGCATCAAAACAAAGAGATATAGAATCATCTAGACACATAAAATGGTGTTTTAAGTTTCTGAAATTTAGATTGCCACAAACTCTGCAATATACTATCTATTTTCTAATATATTCACTCAACAAAAGATATGATCAGTGTATTTATAGCTCTGGTGGTCCTTTTTTTTTTCCTTTCCTTGACTGCTTATCTGCTGGGAACTGGACTTCCCACTTAACTCATTTATGAAAGGTCACAGCTCATCCTGCATATTAGATTGTCCTATTTAAATGACATAATTTTGCTGGCAATTTCTCTGTAAAATTTGCTGTCTATTTTAAGGCTTTGAGCTTCCATGTAAAATTTGATATCAACTGTAAAACATTTATATCCCTCTGAAATCCATTGGCATTGGGGTCACAGTTTCAAGACAGAAATTCTGTTTGAGTTTTTCGACTTCTTTTTTCTTCTGTAGACTTTTGTTGGAAAGGTTATGCTTACAGAGACTTGAGGAAGCTATACTTGCTCTGACTTCTCATTTTATTTCAAAGGGTTTTTTATTAATGTTTTCCATAAATTTTTGGTGAGATCTGTGGATTAGAGGATAAGGCTGCTAAAAAATTCAGTACTACATTCATTTTGAATATTTGCAGTATGTAGATTTGGAGGTGGAAAGACAGGTGTAACAGTATACTAATATTTTTGAAAAATCTAATTTCTCAAACTATTCAACACTTCCATGGACTAAAAACACTGCTTTCACAAAAAATTTAATTTAAATAAAATGTTAGCAATATTGTTATTTTTCCGAATTTCATAGCAATTTCATTATCTTAGCCAATATTTGTTCATCCAGTTTTTTGCAATCACTGTTTTTGAAACGAAATAAATTTTAAAAGTCTGATGATAATTTTTAATCTGAGAACTCAAATCCGTAAAAATCCTTTAGGAGACCTGGAGTGGCTCAATCACAAATAGATGCTTCAGTCAACCCCTGTGATAGCTGCTATTGAACACACTATAAAACCCTGTGAAGTAGTGAGGGCAGCAAGGTCAAAACGAGTTGATAAGTGAAAGAATATTCAGTTATAATTTCTGTGTTCTTGTCTATACTCAGTTATTTTTGTAAGAAAAGAACCAGAGAAAAAAATGTGGCACATAAATGAAAAACAGATGTATAGGTTTATTGTTAAAGAGGAAGGAGTAATGTAAAAACCCCCAATTTGTACAGGATTATTTTTTGTATATTAAAATACTAATTATACTAACTCTGTATTATTGATGATGCCAGAAGGGCATGAGTTTGAATTAAACTAATTAAATGCATCCTAAAGAAAAGAAGGAAAAAAAGAAATTTTTTTTCTCTTCCTTTTTCTTTCTTTCTCTTTTCAGAGAAGAAATTCTCTGAAGCTGAATATATATAATTAAAATGAGGAGAAATGGTAGAATGTAAATACAATATTATAGAGATCTATAATGAGAAGATAGTGCTGTAAGACATTTAAGGTATTAGATTTATATTTTAGTGGTATAATAATCTTTTGTCTAATGCTTGGAGCACATAAATTTACATAATTTTATACCTAAGTGCAAAACAGTGAATATTGCTAATACAGAAAGTAAATATAGATTCACTACACAAATTTTCAGAAAAAACAGTTCTTCTCTTGTACCCTGCTGTGAGATCCCCAGCAAGAATCCTTAGGATCCTCATTGAGGGCAAAGCAGACTTGGTCTCAGTGTGGCCAAAACTTCCTATTAGATCAAAAAAAACTTTTCTTTTTTAAAAAGATCTTAGATACTTTCTTTATGATAAATACCTGTAGACAATAGATTGATCTCCTATTATATACAGTTTCCAGACACTTAGAATGACAGCAATTTGGATGTTAGAAGTTAGTTGGAATAGAGAAATAGTGCAAAACATGAAACAAAGCTTAGATTCAGATTGGAAAAGAGATATGAGCTATTTTGTAAAGAAAACGTGTTATTTTTTATTCCAAACAAATTCACAGCTAGACCCTTCAAGTGCTTATAAATCTGCAAATTCACCATAAAGGAATATTCCGTTGTAATCACGTTTTACATTTAAGGTGAAATTTTAATATATGCCCTAATTTCTTTGGGGGAAAAAAAATAAATCAGGACATGTAGAAAATAAAGAATTACTTTTTAGACAAACTTGAAAATTTGCTAAGTTTTGCATGCCATTTTATGTAACTTGTTTAAAAATTCCACAGTAAGTTTTAATATCTTGGCATTAGAACGGACCAGTAGAATTTGCTGTCCTTCCTATGCATGTATAATTGTCATTGCCTGGCTTGTAATAGTCATGATGATACATTATCTGCAAAGAGAAACATTTGTCTTATTACTGAAGATTTAAATGTGTCCACTTGCTTAACATGTGTGAAACTTTTTATGTAGAGGAATCAGCTGCAAGGTGGATTTAGTTTTCCTCCAGAAGAAAAGAGGGAGTGGAAAATAAGATGTGTGGCAAGATGATGTTTTTGCCAGCAGGACCCAGAGGCTCGTGGTGGGAATTTCTGTTCTTTGCCACATGGAGCAGGATATTGGTGTCTTATACATGGAGTCCATTTAACATTCTTTTTTGTATGTTTTCCAGTTGCTGCCTGATTCTTTTCCTTTCCCCAGGGAAGGGGTGAAAGCTGCTTCACAGACCTGATGTGCCCAGCGGCAGGGCTGGGGATCAGACGGGCTGGGCAACAGGGACCCGGCCAGGGGGTGCCTGTGGACCCCAGCCCAGCCCTGGGACCACCACAACCTGACACCTCGGCCCAGGAATGGCAAATACACCCATAGCTGCCAACCTGCAGGACAGCAAGGTATGTACAAGTGGTGTGGACAGATAATGACAGTGGTTGCTGGTTGGATCATACCATGAATTGTCTAATTTTTCCAGTTCAGGAAGGGAAGTTCCGTGTGCATTTTCAAGGTTGTCATGACCTTGGCAAAGTAATTTTTTGTCGCAGAGTTAATGTGGTGCAGGTCAGGCAAGAACTTACTTGGCCTCTAGCAAGGCATATGAGGCAGCAGATTCCTGTCATCTGCACTGCATCCTTAGAGAGGCATTCCAGCATTATTGCCCCAGGACAGACAGTGTGGATACAGATGGTATTGTCAAGGTTTTAATAATAGTATGGGACTTCTCCAGTGAGGGGATAGGTGCTCAGTAGTTGTGAACGCAGCCATTAATCCCTATATTTATAAATTTTCAGAATAAAGATATTGGATATAATAAGACCCCAAGGGCATCTGCGGGGAATAGTGCTGGACATTATTTTCTCATCTAGATGGAAGTACTATTTATAATTACCCTCTCCTGAGTTAGACAGACAGATTTTGATTCATTTAATTGTATTCTTCTTCAAACCAATTTGACTTAATTTCCCCATAGGATATGCTGTGACATAGCATCAAATACATTCTGAGAATCCAGGCAAATCTTCTGCATGTCTTTCTTATAATTCTGCAATTGTATCAACACCAGAAGAATGATTGGGATGGCTTGGGATGTTTGGTTTCTATGGATACATTATGATTCTAAGTTGCAGATGATTTCACTCTCTTCGAAGTAGCACATACTAACATTATACATCATTAACAAATACAGTTATGTGAATGACGTTAGGTGCTAACCTCACTTTCTCATTCACATTTTTATATTTCAAGAGTGCAGCTTACTAGCTCTAAAAGCTCTAAAGTTATTCCACACTCTGCAACTTGGTTTCTGTGGTTCCTTCACTGTTCACACTTATCAGGTAAACAAGTCTTGAACAAAGGCAACCTTCGTGGAAGGTTTTTTAATTGCTTGTTTTTAATCTAAACTGCTTTGCTCCCTTCTGGTTTAGTTCCACAGCTAATAATTTAGCCTTGGATTTTGGAATATTTGAGTGACTTCCTTTTGGTCTGATCTTCCTGCTTATGAATTTCTGTAACTGCAAGAAGTATGCCGTAATTATCTTGCCCTTGAACATCTGATATTTAGTTCTTTTGTTAGTTTATTGGCTTCAGACATGTAAGCCAGCTACAATCCTCTTTTTTTTTTTCCTTCTCTAAGCTTTCCCCATCCTTTAACAAACTTTAATGTCTCTCAGTAACACCAAGAACATAAACTATGGTTCCTACATTAGATCAGACTAGAGAATCATCTTGCCTGGTCTCTCTCTCTCAGAGGTCAATATCTAAAACTTCTCAGAAAAATGCAAAATGATGAACCAAATTCTATTTCCAGGAAAGCAAACTTTGAAGGATTACAAAACCACTAATAAAATCAGAAGGAAGAAATAATCCTTCATAAAATAGTTCAGCTATTTCTCTCTCTCAGTGAAAAAAAAAAAAAAAGATGACATTATCTTGTGATTTAAAATAATTAATTTTTAAGTGCTGATTCTTCCTAATAAGATTGTGCCTGGCAGAAGCACCCCCGGATTTTTAAATAACCTTTGCAAGAAATTCAACTGTTAATATCTGGATAAAAATGTTTAAAGAGGCACATAATTTATCTCCTGAAACAGATATGGGCCTGATGTATCCAACATATCACAGAAGCTTCAAGTTTAAGATTAAAGTTATTTAAGCTTATTAAACAAAAAAGAAAAAGGTTGTATTTTCTTTAGGGTTTCCAGTATTTTGACAAATTTTGAAACTGTTAAACATTTTTTTCTCTCCTTTATATGCATATTTAAACTGCTTTTATTATAAAGAAGGGGCCTAGTTTCTAATTTTTTGATTTTTTTAAGATAATGAAGAAATTAAGAGGACTTAAAATTTTTGCTATGTGTAGCAAAATGCTGGAGAAGCCTAAATGGTTTTGTATTGAAAATGAACATTTCATGCAACAGACATCATCAAACGTTTGTTTAGTGCCTCATATTTTGCTAAAATAGTATTTCTTATGGCTTATATCATTGTTATCTATTACAGAGATAAAATCTCCTTTTTAATTTAAACATTGTAAGATTTATAATTGCTTCATTAATATGAAAATGAAATTATGAGTTTTCTATTTTCTCAGCTATTTCTCAGCAATGTATTATTTTACAGCTCTTGACATAAAAGTTAGAAACAAAGTAATTTTGTTTTATAAAACACAGTTGATAGCAACCTCTAATGACCACTGTGGTGAGAGCAGTGTATGCATTCCTGTAAGCAATATCCTGTGTTGAAGGGTTAAGAAAGAGTATCAGAGTTTTCATCGTTGTTTTATACATTTTCTGTTCCTAAACCCAGAAATCTAGTTTTGGGCAAGACTACACTCTAGATTGAGGCTTTTCATCAGTGTATGTAATCATGGAGAATTGTTCTTGTTAATTTTTCAAGGGTTTTTTTTTTTTTAGATCAACCAGGAACACACACAAACACACACACCCAGATCTTGATAAAAGCAAGTGTAAGATTTGTGCAATGGTAAATAAAAATATCTCACTCAGCACACATTTTTACTTGCAGACACTTGCAAAGACAGGAACAAAATGTTTGGGTGAAGACAAAGCTTCTAAATTTGATGAGTTTAATATACAGACTAGTGCTATTTTGGATATCTATTATGTTTGATCTTTTGACCAAAAACACTACATGATGGAATATTTACAAATTCAAGTGACCCCATTAAGGCCATTTTACCCTATTTCCTGAGGAATTTTAATTATTTTTGAATATATCTATGTAAAGTGCTCATGAATAAATCCACTTTTCAATAATGAAGTTCTAAGGAGTTTAATAAACTGTCATTATTTATATTTTACATATTTTTATTACTAAACCTTGAGGAGGAAGCTGTATGTACATCCAAACAATATTATCTAGACAACATCTTACAGGTACATGAGAAATAGAAAAACCTAATGGAAGCTCATGTCAGGACTGAAGAGCAATTCTAATTCTAGGGTGGCTAATGATAACTGTTATGATTTCAGCTCAAAAGATAAGGGCAACTTCACAACTCTTTTTTTTATTATTATTATTCTAAAAGTATGTGTTTAATTTCCTAGTGGAAGATGAAGAAAGATGACCTTTTCTCCTCCACAACAGAACAGTGTTTTCCAGGAGCACTGTAACTGAATTGATACCACATCGTTACCATTACTGTATGGAAAGTGCCTTCAAAAAAAATAAAAACCAAGGGCATGCATGCATGGTAAAGCTCTGTTTTTGGAGAGGAGGGGAGATATTTTTGTGAAGAAGAGAGGAGATAATGTCCTACATCAAAGACACAAATTTATGTATATGTGTATATATGAAAGAATTGGAAAAGAAGCTAAAAAACATTTTCACGTTCTTAGTTTGAAGCATGGAAATGCAGTTTTGGGGCTACTTGTAATGCAAGCTAAGAAAATAGTTGCATGAAAAAATATTTAAAGAATCATATCTAAGTAGAACAAATCTTGGAGTTCAGCTGTAAGGAAAAAATACTAATGGCGTATTAAAAGTAGATAAATAACCATAGGATTATATGGTCATAAATTGAATGAGTGATGATTTGCATCCTGAGGGTGGTTGGTATGTCCTGTCACTTATATTTATGTGCAAATATATTCTTTTTCTAGTTTAGGGGGTTACGGACATTGTTTACTTGTTTGCTTGCTAATTTTTAAAAGTGGCTCCCTTTATACTTTGGTTTGGATTTTTTTAATCTAATTTTCCCATCATTTTAGGCTGTTACCTCAACTGCTCCAAAAATAGCAAAACAGAAAACTTTCCCCTTGCAAAGCTGCGGTTGCCAAGATGGAGCTAAATGTAAACTGAAGGAAACAAACAAATAAACAAAAAGCAGAAGCAAAGGCTTCTGGAGAAGGATTAGAAATTGGCAGAGAGATGTGACTCTCTGAGGTGGATGCTGAATACAAAAAAAAGGGCCCAAAATATCTAGGTGAGAACTTAATACATGAGAGAGCACATGTGAACCAGTTTTGTAATCCTCTTAAATAGTACAGTATAATTCAGTATCAGGTTAAAGTACAAACTCTTTTGTAAGGACACCAGAAAGGTTTGACTTTGGGACTAGCAATGTGATTTCATGTTAATGGATTTGGAAGCTGAAGTTAATAGCTGGGAATAGCAATTATTTTTCTGAAACAATCTCACTTAGTTAAATATAGTCAGTGACAGCAGGGAGATAATGCTTAAGTCCCAAGACTAGAATACAATAATTCTTGTGTGTCCAAAGCATTACCTGGTGAAAAGCAAGAATGGTAAATATTTACCATTTGTTTAATGGAATAAGGACATAAACAAATATCTACTTCAAATGACCCATGTGTAACTTGTTACTTAGGAAATTAATAAAGGAAACTAACGAACAAAAAATTTAGAAGAACATCAATAAATAAATATGAAGCTGGTTTTTTCAAACAAGATGATTCATAAATATAATCTCCCGTTTGGGTTTACAATCCACACTTGTCAAGGGTTGTGTTTGGTAACAATCTTGCAAAATGACTTAGAGCTTTAGTTACCAAACAAGTGTTATTGCTGTAAGGGACTTAGTGACTTGCTTAGACAATTTGCAAAATATGTGCAAAATAGAATTTGGATATGTTATTGCCCCACACTATCACTTTTGAGAGATTTTTTACAGCTGTGATTCAGCTGAACAACTTCATTCCCTTCATTGATTTCAGCTGAGCTGTTGACTTTTTAGTTATGTCTTGAAATTACAGATGGAAAAGTTTTTCCAGTTTTAGACTTTCACTTAGGTTTTTAAACAAGGAGAACTTGCTGATTTCTTGCAGTTGTCTTTATTCTAGTATTCTTAAACAAATGAAACTGAAATGTTCTTGTGTAAATTAAGCTGCTTTGCATGACTCAGAAAAATAACTTTTTCATCATACCTCCTACTAAATCAATAACACTTATGGATACCTTGAGAACATTCATCAAAACAATTACATTTTTACGCATTACATGAAAAATTTGGGTAGGATTTATCCTATTAAATTATGATTGCCTACTCTATAAAAGCATAATAAATTTATAAATAAACAGGTTTCCATTTTATTTAGTTCTGAAGATCTCATGTTTGACCTTACTCCAGTCAGTCACCATCAGAAATATTTTTAAGATCATAGCAGTGGTTTTAAGGCAGCACTGTATATGTCAATATTTTAGATACTGGACTATATTTTTCATTTTTTTAACAGCTGTTTGAAGACATCCAGCAACTTTTCTACAGAAAGTTAGTATAATTAGAAAGGAATCTCATGAAAGAATAAAACTCTCTCTTTAGTAACATATGGATTTTTCCTTGTGCCACCTATACCCACAGCAAAATAATGGCCAGTTCTGAAAACTGTTAAGATTGTATGGAGTAATTTTATTGCAAAATAAAGGATTCTTTAGTAAAGCTTCATTAATGAACCCTGTACCAGTTGAAAACACAGCAGTATTTCTGAAAGTCTTTCCCATGATCGAGGTTTTTGAAATAAATTTATGTTTATTAATCTTATAGTTCAGGTAGACTGCTGTTTATTTTCAGGGACCAGAAAAGAATAATTGAACTTAAGAGCAAAAATAACTTGGCAGATAGGCTTCCGAATATAAATTAGCCATGCCTGGACATAAATGGTAGAGAAGATTTCACTCCTTTTTTTATTGCTACTTAAAAAGGGAAAAATCTAGTTGGTGATTTTTGTTCTACTTCTGATAGGGTTTGAAGATGAGACTTTAGAAAAGTGTAAATTGACTGTCTCTGAAAAGTAACTTGAGTTGATTTCTTTTTTGCTCTGTAATGTAGAGAGATGTCTGTTTTGCCTGCTATTTGGGCAACACACATATCAAAGCAGAGGAAAAAATATTTTGCAGGAAGAGTGAAAATTTATTCCTGTCAATTTCTACACTTTTCAGAGGTTGTATTGATTTATAGGGTTTTGATCTTTCCTGTAGAACTTTGGTTTTTTCCATAAGGTATTTAAAACCACTTTTTACTTTACATGTGAAAGGAATAGGTGTTTGAGCAGATGTTTTAGAAGCTTTTCAATGTTGGACATACATGGAACGGTCAGAGATGTTCAGAGTTTATATTTGATTCCTCAAGGTTACTAAAGCTAGACCTTGGCTTTTTTGCTGGCCTGAAGAAGAGAAGGCTTGAGGGGGGACTTAGTTTGCAGCCTTTCAGTATCTAATAGTTGGATAGAGGAGATGGTATCAGACTCTTGTTAGAGGTGAACAGTGAGAGGATATAATGCAACTATCACAAGTAGCTGCAAGAGAAACCCAAAGGTATCAAAATCCTATAGAAGCATCACTAAGCACTGTAACAGACTCTTTGGAGAGTGTTGGAGTGTATATATTCTTGGAGTTTTCTGAATTTATTAGCCCTGATCAAGACAACCTAAGTTTTGGTCAGTTTAAGTTAAACTTCGAGCAGGAGGATGCATGAGGTGACTTCCGGAAATCCCTTCCAAAGCTGCAAAACTAATTATTCTTTGAATCTATGAAAATAATTACTTAGTGATATATACAGGGTTCTTTGAGTTTTGTTTGATTACTTGTTTCTTTTGTACAAATAATGTATTACTGTAAAATGCATTGTCTGTGTCTAGTATTCAAATGCTGATAGTTTTCTTGTTATGGTCACACAAAATTGCTGTGTAGCTCTAATCATATTTGATTCCCTCAGAAATATCTGGTTTGGGTAATTGCTTCCTTATTAGGGCTCTGATGAATAGCTGCAGTCATTGTGTTAGTAAATAAGTGCAAAAACTGCCATGTAGGTTGTGCTTCTTTTGTTGCCACCACTGCAACTGACATGTGCTGACTGGTTCGTGTTTGTGTGCCAGCATCAAGCTGAGCTACTTCATCTGCATTCACATCACAAAATCCATTTTTTTGCAAGCCCTGCGGAAAGCATCCATTGACAACAGAATCATTTAGGTTGGAAAAGATCTCTGAGATCAACTCTGACCTTTGATTGATCACCACCATGTCAAATAAGCCACAGCACTAAGTGCCACATCCAGTCATTTCTTGAACACCTCCAGGGATGGTGACTTCACCACCTCCCTGGGCAGCCTCTTCCAGTGCCTTACAACCCTTTCCAATGATAAATTCCTCTTGATGTCCAGTGTGAATCACTACTGGATCAAACCAAGGCTGCGTCCTCCTGTCCTATTGTCAGTTGCCTGGGAGCAGAGACCGACCCCCACCTGGATCCACTCTCAGATATTTAGAGTGACAAGGTCTCCCCTGAGCCTCCTTTTCTCTACTCTAAACACCCTTAGATCCCTCAGCTGCTCCTCATAGGATTTCTTCAGCCCTTCTCTGTCCTTCTCTGCAGTGACTCCAACACCTCAATGTCTTCCTTGAAGTGAAGGGTCCAGAACTGGAAACAGCTGTGGAATCTATTTCCTGCATAGGTTCTTTCTTCACTGCAGACAGAAAGTGTGTAATTTCAAATGTAAATATATTTATATGTGTGCCTGATGTTAACAAGCTTCCAATGGCAGCATTAACTGTGAACCCAGTCTGTTAAGTACTATATATTTTGTGATTTGTTTGATACCTTTCATACATACCTTTATCTAGAGTCTTATTTTAACTACTGCTGATGGCAAATGAAAAGAACACCACTCTAACCACATATAAAATGTGATTAGAGCCACCTTCATTTGCCATCAGCAGTAGTGATTTGGTGTATGAGCATTCTGACACTTAAAAGCACATTCTGGAAGTGTGGTGTTGAGGGAGATAAAAAAAGAGCGCAGCGGCAGTAAGCTTAAATTGGCTCACTTAGTGTAGTCATTACCTCACAAGTCTTGTACCACTGGTTCATTGAAATTCCCATCTATTGCCATCAGTAGCTGTGGAAACTCTTATCCAATAAAAGTATTGTACCCATTCTTTTCAGCTTTAACCAAGATTGCATTTGACAGCCAGATTTAAATCTAGCAACTTGTCGAAAACAAGATGGTATGCAAAGAATCCTCATCTTAGCATGATTTTATAGCTTTAAAGTGCCACTACTGTTTTCTGTTTTCAAAGCAGGGGAGAAAGTAAAAGCTCTTGTTTTAAGATATAATTAATATATAGAAAAATAAAATGAAGGGTTAAAACAATTGGTAAATTTTAAACCTCCTTTTTATATCCTATCATAAAAGCATTTTGAATGTTGTTCTACAGTTGGGTTGTAGATGCAATTATTTTGGAACCATTTTGCATATTATTAGAAATAAGCTGCAAGCTTACACATTTTTGGGGTTTTTGTTAGTTTGATTTGGATGTTTTTGTGGATTTGGTGGTTTTGGTTTATGGTTTGATTTGGTTTTGCTGGGGTTTTTTTGAAAATGTGATCTGCACATGCCAGGCAAAGAAAGCATTAAATTTTAGTATTTTATTTGCCATGTTCTAGTTATCTGGCATCAACCTTTCAGGAGTAATCTTATTATCTCTGGGCTTTTGTCTGAACACTGAGCTTCATACTTTTCCAGTTTTGTTTCTCTCAAATTTATTCTCCTGCTGTTCTCAGTCTTAACAGAGATACTGAAAGAAATCTTTGCTGGTTATTTTCTAATGTCATGTTTTCATTAATTCTCTCTTGCATTCTTGCAAGCAGGCTGACAAGAATACATAGATCAGAAAGCCTGCGAGTATAACCTCTCAGTTATCAAATCCCACAGTCTCATTTCTTTATGGACTTTCCAATTGCAATGAAATAAAAAAAAATCCAGTTCTTAACTTACTCAATTTTTAAATTGGTATTAAAGGAGAATAGGCGACAACATTCTGTTTAAATATTTTATGCATATGCAGTTTCCAGAATCACTGAGGAGAAATGAATGGTTTGCCTGGCACTACACAAAACAGAAAAGAGAGGAAAAGAGGTGTTGAAAGCAATTTTCTTTTTCTTTGTCAATCGTAATTGGTCAGAATTGTTTAAATTATGTCATTTGTAATCTTTTAAATACATTTGGATAGCACTCAATGTCAATTGTTTGTGAATTTTGCATGGCACATTTTGATGGTAGTGTTCTTTCCCTATGCCTTCAAAATTTGTGGGTTAGTGATCTCAGACAATTATCATTATCAGATAAATCGCACACTCACTTCCACTGCTGCCTAATGTCAGTTGGAGCTCACTCAAATCTTCCCAACAGAGCAGGTAAAATTCAGCTTCATGTTCAGTGGACCTGGGGAAGACAAGAGGAAAATAGCTCAAGGGCTGGAAGGTGTAATTTTGACAGGCCAGAAGGTAGGAGTAGTTGCAGTCTCAGCTCTGAGCAGGACAGGAGGGTTGTGTGCCTCAGCAGAGCATAAGGAAGCTGCAGGGAGGCTATTTAACACTCTCATCTCTAACTGGATTAGGATCATAATGGGTTTGATTTTACTTTCAGTTTCCTAGGGGTTTTAATTACCAATGGAACCCAACATTTATTATTTTATTTCTTTATTAGGGATAGCCCTGAATTTTGCAGTTTGAAATAGGAGTTCGTTTAGTCTGCAGCCCCT
>VZRQ01000912.1:669567-686950 GCA_013397975.1 Machaerirhynchus nigripectus
TTTTTTGTCCTTTTCCCTACCCTTAACTTCTATTTAACACTTATGCATAGAAGACCATCACGATTTTTATGTAGTATCAGTTTTAGGTTAAGGAAATAGACAATTGCATGGTAGCTGAGAATGCTCACAACTCTTTTTTTAAGAAAACCTACTCAGTGAGTGGAATAAAGAGGCAACAAGTAGGTGAAGATGCACAAGAATTGCCTTTAGGCTTACAATATGTTTTTTAGATTATATTCTTACATTTTTAATGTGATCTGATTAAAATACTAGCGAGTTTGTCTCCTGTGTTGTGTTAAATTTAGCCTGAAACCTTTCTGCTAAGATCTTGAAACCATATGGTCTTGTTAGTATTTAAATAAGAGACTTCCCAAGAAAACTCTGATGCGACAGCATAAGGCTCTTTCAGCTTCATTCCCTTCTGTTTTCCTCAAATTAATCCTTGTTTTGAACAAAGGTACTGGCAATACTTCCTTCAATAATATTTCAACAGGGTTTCAAATAAGTCCAGATTTAGACTTCTAGTAGAGTGATTTGTACCCTCAATGCTATTTCTTTCTCTTACTGAGAAGTGACTGATTTTAGTGGAATGGTGGTGTTTTCTTGATTTTGTGAATTTTGTTTGTTTGCTAATGACCTTAAATCCATGTTGATGATTTCAATCTAGAGGTATTGATGAAGTGTTTATATTTTAGGCAGTGTTCTTTGGCAAAAAGTTTGTCTGACTATCAAGCAGAGGAGACAATATATGGAGGAAAAGCTTGCATGAATTAGGAAGAAATTATTGGAATAATTTTCTATATAATTAGGTAAAATATGTTTACATGTTATATGTATTTTACAGCCATCTTTGGTAAAAAATTAGTAATTTCCTATTATTTAAAAGATAAAATCTGACTTCAGCAAAATCCTGATTGTCAACAGATTCTGTATTTGCTAGGACAGCTGATTGTACTTTTCAACACAGTATGATAAAGTGGACAAACCAAATCAAAAAGACCATAAATTATGAGGACAAGCAGTGGAAAAGGAGGCAGTGGCACATGTAAAATATGTATCAATTTCAATCTTCTTTTGAATCTTGATTGTTGATGTCTACTAGTTTCTAACTGATTTGGATGACACTTGGCTTTGAGAATTTGAAATCTGGCTTTAGGTGTAGCACTTTTTGGCCTGAGCATCATTGGTGATACCAAAAAAGAACCTGTTTCTTTTCCTGTTTAGATTTTTGTTTAGAATAAAACTGCCAAGTCCCTTAGCTCCTGTAGGTTTAAGACTCCTTTGAAATGTAGCTGAGAATTTTGTTTTTTCAATAAATACAGAGGTATTAAAAGAACTGGATTTGTTTTTTGTTGTTGTTGTTGTTTCTAAGACTGGCCCAAAATTATCTGTTAGTGGGAAAATCATACTTTGAAATTATCAAAGAAATATTCGGATTACATAAGGGTTTAATACTTTCCACTTTAGAAAACATCAGTTATTTCAATCAAACATTAATGATTTCAGGACATGGAAAGAAAGATGAAGGAGGTGTTTTGATCTTCCAGTTTAAAGATTTCAGATTACTGTATGCTGATGACATTAAATATCTTAATCCTGTCTTAAAATGGAAATGTATTTTTCAATAACATTGTAATTAGATTAACTGAGACCGCTTTGTTTCCTCTGCCAATTTCCAATGAAAATAAAGGGTATTAACTGAGATCGCAAAGATTTATATGGAATATTTGCACACCGTGCAACAAAGTGAAAAATCACTGGATTTCTAAGACCTCCATTTAAATGAGTAAACTGATAATAATTCTGAACTAGATAAGAATACTGATCTATGTTTCCAAAGATTAAACTTTCAAATGATCTGCCTCAGCTTCATTGCCTATAGGAAGTTGGATTCTTGTACACTATATGCATGAACAAAAGTCTACATTATAGAAGCATTCTATAAGTTTGCTTTTATCTCCTATTACAGATGCTATTTGCTACCTATTGACTAGTATCCCCCATTATTTAATTTATTGAAGGTATTTTTAAAAACAATTTGAAAGGGAAGAGGATAGTGTCTTTATGGTTCCTTCAGTGGGGTAGAAAACAGAAAAAAAAGGAAAGTACCTGGAGGCAGTACCAGTACAGGGAGCAGAGGAACGGAATGACAGAAGCAGGAACTGCGTTCTGCCTGTGAACTGTGTTTTGGGCAGTAAGGATGGTGAAGGGTCTGGAGGTGAAGCTGTATGAGGAGCAGCTGAGGGCACTCGGTTTGTTCAGCCTGGAGCAGAGGAGACTGAGGGGAGACCTCACTGCAGCTACAACTTCCTCCAGAGGTGAAGAGGAGGGGCTGCCCACCCAGCTGCTTTCTTATTCCCCCTGCTCAGCAGAGCAGGAGAAGAGTTTAAGACGGAAAAGCTTGTGGGCAGAGATAAAGAGGAGATCACTGACCAATTCTCATTGTGGGTAAAACAGACTCAGCTTGGGGAAAATTAATTTAATTTATTGCCAATTAATTATATTTAGATGGTGAGAAAGAAAGACAAAACTTAAAACGGCTTTCAATTACTCCCTCCTCTTCCCAAGACCAACTTCAGGCCCTCATTCCCAACTCTTCTACTTACTTCCCTTGAGTGGTGCAGGGGGATGGGGAATGAGGAGGTTGTTGTCAGGTTGTAAGAGGTTTTCTCTGCCCTTCCTTCCTCTTCAGACTTTTCCCCTGCTCTAGCATAAGTCCTTCCCATGGAATGCAGTTTCCCTCAGGATGTATCCACCTACACCAGCGTGGTACCTCCACAGGCTCCATCACTGACCGCTCCATGGGTCACACTGCAACACCTGCTCCTCCTTGGTCTCTCTAGGGGCTGTGGGGGGAACTCTGCTCTGGCACCTGGAGCTACTCTCCTCCTCCTCTTTCACTCACCTCATGTTTTGTTCATCTTCACAACGTGAAAATAATTTCATTAGCTTTTTTCAATGATTTCGTGGTAAGTTAGGACAAACAGACAATATGAAATTCATCTTTCCATGTAAGGAAATCAGAAACTCTGAAATCTTCCCCACTGATATAATTGTGTGGTCTTTGGAAACTGAAAATACATAAAATCCTAAAAAATATAGTAACACCATCAACTGAAAAATAATTTACAGTTTATTTGGATTAGTAATTTATTTAAGGATCCTGACATTTTTGGCACCACTGCTGGCTCTCTGAAGAGATTTCCAGAAATTATTTTGCTGACAAAGCTCTGTTAGGTGAAAAAGTGAAGCCCTGTCTGTCAAATATGACATTTCATGCAATTACTCTTTTAAATGCCATCTTTCCATAAAAAGCGCTTCCCAATTTCTGTTTGTGCTGTGTCTACATTGTTTTTGAAAGGCATCCTCTGATCTTGTCTAATTTTTGCAAGGGTGATTGGCAGGGAGGCCAGGATATGCCCCCAGTGGTCACTGACCTCCATGTGACTGATAAGGATTGGCAAGTCAGCAGCTGCCAGCAGAGAGTTGTCTTGGAAGGATTTGGAGCACAAGCATCAACTTAGCTTCAGTGGTTTGGTTTTCTAGGGTGTCCTCTCCTGCCCTCCTTTGGCCCCTCTTAGAGGAAAGATGTTGGGTACTGTCTCTCCAGCTGACTCTTGCCAAATGAAGTGCACATTTCTGAACCCTCTACAAATTTCTGAGATGAATATTCTATCTACTCTTTCTCAAATCAGCCATGTAAGTAAGAAGCCTAACCCAGTGTTTAATTAAATCGCGTGCATGAGGTTCATTTTGTATCCAATTAGTATTTTCCCAGTTTTAAGGAGTCTGAATTGTAAGTATGTATAAACAACAAGGTTTGTCGAATGCTGCTTTCTATTACCTTCTCACCAATCATTACTAGAAACAAAACAAAGCAGAAAGAAAACAAATAACCCTTAAAAGGATGAATAAATAGGATACCCTAATTACTGAGGTTTACTCAGTTACTGCCTCTGATTTTTAAAGTATCTTAGTTTATGTATTTAAAAAATTATAAAATTCTAGTGTGTCTGACATTAATTTATGTTTTTAAATAATTGAGTGCTCTAAAAAAATTAATTAATAATTTATGTTTCATTTGGTGGTGTTATTCTAATTTTTAGGTATTTAATCTTGAAACAACTTGATTATGTTCCTCTTTAATTATTAATTTTAATAAGAATGAACAATAGTAAACAGTGAAAAATCATTATAGGGGTATGAAAAAAGGAAATAAAAACTACAATAATCTCTCAATCTCTGTTTGAAAAATAGAGAAGACACAGTAGACTTTTAAAAGAAAAAAACAGACAAAAAGGACTAGAGAGAATTTAAGCTTCGGGATGAGATTTTTATCAGCCATAGGTCCTCTGCCCACACTAATTACTTTGCTAATGTCAGCTCCTGTATCTGACTCTGGATCTCTGAATCATATTCCACAAGGCATTTGTCTTTTGCCTCTGTGTCTGCAAGTGGCAATAGTACTCCTTAGGAAACTGCATCACATCCTTACATCCAAAGCTCTTTGGCCACCTTTATAGATTTCCCATTTGTAGTGTCTGAGACGTTAAAATTGTGGTGAGTTGGGAGATCCTTGTCAAAACAAAATACTTACCTGTCAGAACATAAACACAGATGAAAACTGATGAAACAACATCAATCAAAAAAGTGTGTGGTTTTCACATTTTGCTTTTTCTAGACTTCCAGAAGAGTGAACTTCTTTTTGTCTTTAAACTTAATGCCTTTGCTCTTCTTTCTAAATAACTAATAAATTTAAGACTCCTCACAAACCAAAGACTGTTCTTCGTGACTTTGCTATCAGGGCTATTGGACCTACTTATTCTGCTGCTATGCCCTCTGCCATGATCTTGTATTCTGGAATACCTGGCATGAGAACAGGAAAATGTTTCCCAAAATGTGCTGTCCATTAAAAACTGTGGAACAATTCACAGGTTTGGTCACGTGTACCTAAGGTGATTCAAATTTATGGGGATTCAAATCACTCAAATACCAAAATGGCATGCATGATAACGGGGAAATTTAAATAATGTATCCATTGGAAACTAGTAGGAAGTAATCAAATTTTTAAAATAGCTGGTCACACAGACACTTTATTCATATCATAATTTTCTGTACTGCATGGGAAAAGGACAGAGCAATTTATGTTCTTATGATTAACCAAATACCTTTATTATAGACAAAAAAAGACTTTGAACCTTAAATGTAGGGGCTTCTATTAATCTTTTTTTTTTTTTTTTTAAACAGATTACTAGTTTTGGTAAATGTTTTACAGTGAGATTGGAGGGTAGGGGACTTTTTTGCTTGTATTAGAAAATGGAACACGGTTCTTATCCTAAACAGAAACAAACCATAATTTTGGGGGGAAACCCATGTACTATATATCAACATTCAAAATAGATGTGCAGAGCTTCCAATTCTGTAGTGCTGTGTGGCAAACACTTTTAGAATATTAGCTTCCAACTTCCCACACTCTGATTCATTGCCTTAATTTCAGCTTTAAACTCAATGCTGGAAGTGTTCAGATTCTTTTCTCACAGGAGTTTTCAAAAGTATTAATTAAAATATAATAAAATAAAGTGAGCAGTTGAATGGTTTTCAGAACTACTTTGAATTTTACTACAGAGAGAAGCCTGGCGGGGTGCACACAGTGCATTCCAGGGAAGCAGCAGCAATGTAGGGCAGCTCTGCAGACAGTGCTAATTCATTTAGCTCCAGAAAGCCGTACATCAGAAGTTGTGTCGCTGGAGAAATTTGCCAAAATGATGATTGCTTCTTCTGAGACAAGGGAGTCCAAATCACCTCAAAAACTTTTCACAAAAAATGTAGCACTGTGAGGTTTGAACCCAGGAGGCCCCAATCTGCACTATGATATCTAGTCCCCAGTGGTGGGGAACACTTGAAAAAGTGAAAGCTTTCTTCTCTGGAATCATTAATTTAGGATGTCCAAACCTATCATGAGTCTTGCTTCTCAAAGAAGTTATATATCCCCGGTTTATATGGGCATATTTCTGCAGACAGCAGGAAAATTATGATTTACTTAACCCAAGCAAGGGTCTGACTTGCTATTGCAGGCCTCATTCAAGCATCTACTTTTTATTAGAAGTTATGGTAACAAAGAGTTACATTCCTCAGATCAAAAGGTTTAAATACCTTAGATAATTGGTTAAAACATATCACATGGAAAGCTGTACCTCATGAATATAAGGATCAAGCTTACTCATTCCTGTTTCTGGGTATGCAATGCAGAGGCGCAGGAAAATAAATCAAGATATACTATGGGGTTTTGATTACTTTTTTCTTTGCAAATTATTTGAGTTTCTGACAAGACTCAGGATCAAGGGTCTGTCAACAAACACCTCAGAAAAATCAAAATAAAAATAGTAGAAATTAGTATTTTCTGGTTTTAATAGAAAGAGAATAGAAAAGGGCGAAGATGGTCAAAGAAGTTTAGGGGAACTTTTATAACAGTCCTCAATAAATCTGTCTTGTTCTTTTTGAACATATTTATGCTTCTAATTTTCACATCTTACGATAATAGGTTCAGTGTTTACCTGTGTGGTGCCTGGGGAAGAATGTTCTTCTGTCTGGTAGATTAAAATTACTGCCTGATTGTTTAACTGGGTGTTCTTTGCTCCTTGCCTTGGGACCCAGTTCATTAGAAACAATTACCTGCAGTTCTTCATAGCGGCTGTGATTTTCTCTGCAGAGAACTATTTTGGACATGTACTCGATTTTTTTCCATAAGATTTTGGAATTTTTTTTTCTTGGATGCTCTATTCAGTTCCCACTGTTCTGAGAATTGTCCCTAAACTATTTTTTGGAAAGAACAGGGTAAAAAGTGAATTTTCTCTGAGAAGTCCAAGTACCTATGTTTTTTTCCAACTGGTTCAAGTTTTGCTATTTTTCCTTTTAGGCCAGGTTGTGCCTGTTTCCATTACTGCCCAGAAAAATCTCACTAATGGCATGCATTAGAGTATTCACTTAACTTGAAGAATATTACATGTGAGTATGTGATGCATAAAGGAGGATTCTTTTATCCTATATGCTTAATTTTTATCCTTTTATGTTTTATTCCCTGTGGAGCAGTCTGGTGATTACTCCCTCGTGATGTTAAAACATGAGATTTTTCTTATAGTTCTGTTGTATTTTGGATAATGCTCTGAAAAAAAATAAGAAGTCCTTCAGCAAGGCTATCTCAGGTAACAAAGGAGTGCTAAAAAAGCAGTCCATATGTATACAGATGTATTTAAGCACAAAATTGCATGTTTGATAAGTTTTTGTTGTTGTATTTTGTTTTATTTTCTTTTTGAAGATACTAATTTTCACCTCCACTCAGGAATAGATCCTGAATACAAAAATAGCACTTTTCATCTTGGAAATAAGGTGCCTATAAAAGCTCAGACAGCCAGAGCAAAATATTAGATCTCTTCCTTTATTTTTTCTTATTTTTTTGCATAGAAAACTTACTGCAATCTGAGCCAGTCTTCCGTCTTTCTTTTTTTATAACCCTTAGCAAAGAAATATTGTTGTATTCCAGTTGCTTTTCAGCTCTACCCTCAACAGAATGTATTCTTTAAAAATAAGTTTATTTTAATTCATATAACTTAAAAAGCCTGATTTACTCTTAGTACTTTTATTAGTTTCTTTTAGAAGCTTAGTTTTGCTTTAGATAAGTTAAATCTTCTAACATTCTCGAGCAAGAGAGACCAACCTAAAAATATATTCAGAATTTTGCCTTGATTTTTCACTAACAGTTTCGAAAAGAAACAATATATAACCTGGGGAAGTTATCCAGGTGCTGAATTGCTTTAGGAGATTCTCTTTTATCACTTAAAGTGCTCAGTGAATTTAACTTCATGCTGCAGTTATAGACTCTAGCACAGGGTTTTGAGTCATTTTTGAAGATAATTTCTCATTTTCTGTCTCATGAGGGGAGGAATGACTCTTTCTTTGACCCTTACTTGGTTTAAAGCACAATCATAGAAGAGTTTGCAGAGGGTGTTTTGTTTTGGTTTCTTTTGAAGTGGGCAAGTAGTAACAATGTCAGTAACGATATCCAAAAATGCAGGTGCTTTCCTAACATCCACTGTATTGCAGTAAGCCAAATGTAAATTAGCACAATGGAAATATCTTTTTTTGGAGATAACAGTGTGGAAGAAACCACACTTCTAACAATGGAATGACTTTTTCTTCCTTTTCCTACCTATCTTTGACCTGACAGTATTGACAGATACCTTTAACATCCTACTTCTTTAATGGTTTAGGATAACTCACATATGACTTTCCTTTTAATGAACTGAGATAAATCATTCACTCTTTCATCTTCTTGATCCTGTTTTTTGCACTCGCCCTCCTCTTCCTTCCCCACTGTGATCTTTTTATTCTCAGAAAAACAAGATCTCTTGGTAATAAAGTACAGAATGTTTATTCTTTACCTCTTCAGTAGAGGTAAAGAATACCTCTTCTTAGCCAGTGGCATCTCTAACTGACCCTTTGTCATGGTTTCAGCTGGGCTAGAGTTAATTTCCAGGAGGGGATCTTATCAATGCCTACAAGTATCTTAAGGGCAGGTGTCAAGAGGACAGGCCCACACTTTTTTCAGTGGTGCCCAGTGACTGGACAAGGGGTAACAGGCACAAGCTTAACCACAGGAAATTCCATCCTAATATAAGAAAAAGTTCTTTGCTTAGAGGGTGAGAGAGCACTAGAACAGGCTGCCAGAGCCTTCTCTGGAGATGTTCCAAACCCGACTGATCACAGTCCTGTGCAACCTGCTCTAGATCAACCTGCTTCAGTAGGGGGATCGGACTAGGTGGTCTCCAGAGGTCCCTTCCAACCCCAATCAATCTGTGATAATATGTAGATTTTTCTATTTATTAATTTATTTATTTAAATTGGTAAAGTGTTGTTACTTCAATCCACAAAGTTTTGTCACTTTTACCCCTCCAATTCCCTTTTCCCCATCTGCTGAAGGGAGGAGTGAGGGAGTGGCTGTGTGGGGCTTAGTTGCGGTCTGGGGTTAAATCACAACAGAAGTCATGGATGACGAAGAAACTTTTCTTCGGAAAGGGAAGATTTAGTTGCAAGAATGGAAAAAAAACTTGTGGGTAGAAGATGAGAATGCAAGTGATAGATGAGGTGATAAAATAGGGCACAGGAGAGATTAACAGGTTTAGTTCTCTTCAATAGATAGCAAATTCTTAAAGTGTCTCCATTTCTTGTCAAAACAAACCGTAAACTCCTAACAGACTTTTTCAGTTGGCAACACTAAATCTTCTCATCAATGTGGTTAAAAAAATTTGAATAAGAAAGAAAATAAAGAAGATTAAAAAGGAAGATTCATTCCTGCCAAAATTTTCTACTGTATGTGTCTTCATAATTTAACCATTATTTCTTCTGTTTATTTCTTGGTCTCACACTCACAAAAATTCAGCTGTTTTAACAGTTATTACTTACTCTTGATGTAAGGACACTACACATTTCCAACATTTTTTTTTCTCATTTTGCTCACAAAGATTTGGCATTTGCAGCTGCTCTGACGCTTCCCCAGAGCATTCTGAAGAAAAACCTGACAATGCCATACTCAGGAACAGATTGGCACAAGGGCAAAGTCCTGGTGTCAACTCTCTACTAATTAGGTAAATGTACACTAGAGGTTACATTTAGACTATCCATTTGCATCAGTATCTCAGATTTAACAGTATAGTCACTATGTCTCACAGCTACTTTGAAAGCAATTATTTTGACAATTATTAGGAGATGTTATAAATAATTCAGGACATAATAATGCAAAATAAATCCATTAAGACAAAAGCCCTAGGGCAGAAAGCCTGGCTCTTGTGAAGTCATGAACAAAACACTTTTACTGAAGACCAAGTTTCCTGTCATATAACCGTGTATGAGAATGGTCAAAACAGCTTAAAAAAGGTGTAACATTATAATTATAACATTGTAACTCCCATGCTTAACACTTACCTAATGCAATAAGGGAACTGTGATTCCATCAATTAACAATTACAGAAATATTCTTTTGAAAAATGTTAGGTAAATTTAACAATGTTACCATATCAAGCCTGAAGTCTCAGCAAAGATGGGAGAAAGGGCTGAAGGAGGCCTGTGATACCCTCAGAACAGAGATTTTCAGTGTGCTGGAAGCAGAGACCTCAGTCTGCTCTGTGATATGTAGCACAGAGTGAAGGTTACCTGGATATTATGTAGAGAGATAATTTAAATATTTTTCAAGTTGCTTTAGGCTGTTGATTTTTAAATCCTCAAATAAAGATAATGAAGCTCAGGAGGATAAGCAGCACCTGCAAAACAACCTTCTGCATACTGCATTGTTTTCTTTCAAAGCATTTTATGTGGTGATCACGTCAGGCTGTATTTAGTTCATGATTTGTAAGGATTCTGCCTGAAACAGTATAGTTGTGTACAACACACCACACAAGAAAACTGTTCTAGATGGAATCTGGTTTGCTAATAATAAAGAGCATGATTGTTTACATGTTTTAGGCAGCTTTATTTGGTACAATAAGGTTGAGTAATACACCCAAAATACGTTTTAATTGTTTGAAAAATAGTCTGATTAATGTAATAGCCAAAGCTTAATGATATGTATAAGATGCAGAGTTGTTTCCATGATGCCTGCAAAATCTTTGTAGCCAAAATATTATCATACGCTTTTCTTTTCTTTCCTATTTTTATGAATAAGTTTGTGCTGTTGCAATCCATCTGTGCCTCTTGGATTTTATCCAAAGGCTGTCCATGCTCCATTGCCAGTACCTATATGTCCTACCATAGAATTAAATAAGTGGACACATACAGATACTTACAAATATGTGTCATTTTTCCATTATAATTATATATTGAAGAGATAAATCATCAAAGACTGACAAGGTATGGTTTCTAAAAAAACACAAACCAACCCACTAAAACAATTTATCCTGCTTTAAGGTATGAAAAAAATTGGTACAGCACTTTCTAGCAAGATATTAAAAAGGATGACTTTATTCCAATTTGTCAATTTTGTATTGTCAGAAGGAGATGAGAAGTTCTGAGAAATTCTGATCAAGAATGATTAATTTAGCAGTATTTAATTGTACATTTAGAATGGAGTTACTAATTGGATTATTTGACTTTCTGAGCCTCAGTACCGATCATCAATTCTGCATGCTGGATGTTAAATATCGGATAAATCATTTGATCCTCTCTGCCACAAAAAAAGGGTGAAGATTAATATTTTTAAACTGTATGTCACGAGCAGTGTAAAAGAGATGTGTATCTTTGCTCATAACTGCTAGTACTTAACGTCTCATAGCTGGCCACATTTTTGTCAGTGTACCTCCAGACGCAAGAAGGACAAGAAGGTGCCCGAGTGTTGCCAGGTGGATTTATCAAAAGTAAATTGTGTCTGGACAATCCAATTGTCTGTTTTAGTGAGATTGGTTTTGTGGGCAAGGACACAGCACAGGATGTTACATATTGCAGCGGGTTGACCCTGGCTGGATGCTAGGCACCCACCAAAGCTGCTCTAACACTCACTTCTGCAGCTCGACTGGGTGTGCACCTTTTCTGCAGGCTGCAGGTGGATTTCTGCTCCTCTATGGACCTCCAGAGGCTGCAGGGCACAGCTGCTTCACCATGGTCTCACCACGGGCTGCAGGGGAATCTCAGCTCCAGCACCTGGAGCAGCTCCTGTGCCTCTTTCTTCATTGCCCTGCATGCCTGCAAAGCTGTTCCCCTCACATATTTTCACTCCTCTCTTCTGTGGCCACAATTACATCTGTCCAAAACCTTTTTGTTCTTAAATACGTTATCACAGATGTGATACTATAATTCTAACTGGCTCAGCAGTGAGGCCATCCTGGCACCATCTGTCATTGGCTCTGCTGAACATGGGGGAAGCTTCCGGCAGCTTCTCAGAGAAACCACCCCTGTAGCCCCCCTCTACCAGAACCTAGCCACACAAACCCAACACATATGTCTTGACTTTGTCAAGACTATCAGCAAGGTCTCCCACAGCATCCTTATAGCCAAATTGGAGTCACTGGATAAGTGGACAGTACGGTGTATGGAAAAGGGACTGGACCATCAGGTTTAAAGGGTCAGGTCACTGGCACAACATCCAGCTGGTAGTTTGTCCCTCAGTGTCCCTCAGACATTAATACAGGAGGCAGAATGCCCACTTAGCCAATCTGTGAGTAGTGCCAAATAGAGGGGGAGGACTTTCTGCTCAGAGGGTGTCCAGGAAGCTGAGAAATGGGCTGAAGAAAACCCTGTGATGCTGAACAAAGCACAGGTGAAGCATTGCAGCTCGGTTGGGCTAAGGTCATATAACGATAGGATCAGGGTGCCAACACTGTACTGCGTCCAGTTTTGGGCTTCTCATTACCAGAAATGAGTGGATATACTGGAACAAGTAATTTGGAGGACCACTAAGATGTTAGAGGGCTGGAGCACATGCCATATGTGCAGAGGCTAAAATAGTTGAGTTTTTCCATTCACAAGACATAGGACAACCTAATTGCTATATTTGTGCTGTCTAATGGGAAGATAAAAAATTAATTCAAAATTTTACTAGAAATTTCAACTAAATACAAGAAAAATCTTGACCACCACAGGTGTTTGGATTGTATTATCCAAAGACATTACCAGATCTCTGTTCTTGGAGGCCTTTAAAATATGACTTGTGATTGGACCAGATAATCTCAGGAAGACCATTTTAATTTTAACAGTTTTTGCAGTTTTCGCAGTTTTCACAGCACGTTCTGAGTTCTTCAGGCCTCTTTAGACCTGTTATTCAGACCCCTTTATTCCCCTTGTTCTGTGATTGTACCATACTAGAAGGCAGAATCCAGAAATGTATGAAAACTCTTTTCCTCTTAGCTTCATTAACAACATGAAATAGATGAGACAACAAAAATTCTTAATGTCAAACATAATGCCTGTGTTCATCACACTGCTGGCCTCAAAAAGTCTTGCTTACTTGGTAGGCAGCTAAGAGGGCTGGCTCATTTAGTCTATTGCAATAGTTGCAACTTCAATAAGATAAGAAACTACTTTACAAATGGTAGACTGCATACGGTTTGCAATTTTTTTTTTAGCATATTTATCAAAATCTTTCTCAAGATTCCAGTAGACGTCATTCATTGGTATTCATATCTGGCTTCACTTGCACACAATAGTTCTCAAATCTATATTCTTTTTTCCTTTGTTCTATCCAATCAGGAATTTTTATTGGCAATGTTAAGAATTTTGGAGGCTGCAGTAATTAACACCTCGCAGTTTGGCAAGAACAGTTTGTTCCATGTGCTGATAATAAATATTCAGTGATAATTCAAAATCAGGATTTAAGTTGTGCTGTAAAACCTAAACCTTTGCATTGTCTACATATAAAACCTTGCATTTTGTTTCCAACTATGTAATTATTCTAACAGTCTAAATTAAATTTTTAAAGAAAAATTTGTTCCAACTTTGAAGAAAAGGACACTGAAAAGAAACAAACTAATCTTGCACTGTTAAAAAATCTGTATTCTGGCAAATATCTGGATAAGTGGTCAAAGATCTATTAAAATTAACAGGATTCATCTAATGGTCTTTTGTTCATTTAAAGTGTAATTAATCCAAATTAAACTTGATTCTGGAGAGATTTTAAAAGGAAATAAAGTATCTTTTCTCTCATTTAATCATTGGAGGGTATGAGTTATGCACACTTCACTGCTACAAAGGCAAATAGGCACATAATACTAAATTTAAGGGACCTCAGCTTTTATTACTCTGGACTCAAATATTCTGTTTTGGTTGGAAAGAAAAGAGTCTCACAACTGTCCACAAGATCTCAGAGGGTTAGTTTAGAAACATCAAAAAATGCTTTCATTTAAATTCATGATCTGGGCTTATTCAACCTATGCTTGAACACTTGTTCATCCTTAACCTCATAAGAATTTCTTGTAGGAACATTTTCTCGGTTGGTAGGCTTTAGCAAATGAAAAATATCTTTATAACTTCAGGGGAAACCAGTTCATGGACTATGGAGGAGCAACCTACAAAGAACTGATATTTTTACAGCAAGTGAAAAAAGTTAAGGAACGATTTTTTTTTTTCTTTGATAATTGAAAAAAAGGAAATTCCATATTCTTTCCATATCTATTTTTTTCCCTCATGAATAGGTTTAATAATGAAACTGAATTTGGGGCCTTTCTGTCAAATAAATAAAGCTGAAAACTGACTAGGGTTACATTTTTAAATTGCTTCACAAAAAAAGTCTGAACTACAGAAATTTCTTAGATGGGTTTAAGTGGAGGGGGTGTGTGCACAATTGACACACAAGATTTTACAGCTGTGTGTTACTCCGATGCTGAGATGGGCTTCTGCATGTACAGTAGCATCATGAAAAATGAGTGAGCTCGGTTGTCCTTCCATGGAAATGATGTTTGTTCTTAATTCTACTGTGAAAATGATAAATCACTTAATTTACATAGATATACAAAGATGAACATGACCTCAGCAATTAATGTTTTTCCAAACTAGATATTAATTAAGTCAAGAGAGACTTTTCCCTTAACACAAATAGGTGCTGGACTTTGAGCCCTGAAGAAAGCTTTGTATTTGGTATAGGATTTATGCCCCTATAAATCTGGAAAACAGAAAGTGAATGTATATCATATGCATTCAAACAATAACTTCAAATAAAGCTTGAAGCATTACTTTATTTATTGCTGCTGATAAAGTGTTTCTGCAAGAAGCTGGCATTTATTTTCATATTTCTCAGCAGCATGAGCAAGTTCCAAAATTATGAATTAAAATTCATGTCAGCCTGTATTCATGCATTGCAAAAGATTAAGGGGAAAACATATTCAAATTTGGCTAGACTAGGTCAAGTACTGAACTGAGAGTGTGTAATGTCATTTGCAATGCAAGTGATAAATAGGAATTGGAAGCTGAAAAAACTTCAGTCAGTTATGGTTTAAAAATTTGTATTTGCCTTTCTGATTTAAAATTGTCCATATTTGTTGGTATCTAAAATGGGGAAAAAATTGAGCATTATGCCAGAAGGGATCTTGTCAATCCCTAGTTTGTATTTTCATTAATTTAATCTGAAAGGGTATTTGGTTTCTGTAATAAAACCTCTGATGAGAGCATTAACTTCTCAGTAATTACAATGAGAGACTCAGGCTTCTGGGTTTCCTGGAGTTTCTGCTCATGTCCACGCTGGGACATTTCTCAGGCAATGTGATGCCCACTCCTTTTCCCAACTTGCAGCTCGGAGCTTGATGAATACATTGCATTACAAATGTGGCATCTCACAGGAGCTGGTGCTGAATATCAGATACAAGAATGTTCTTCCTGAGCACCATTTCCATGACCCCTTACTTATAGAGAAGGGAGTCTCCATGTTCTCTTGAGCTTTGCTATCTCTAACTTTCAGTAGTCAATGGGCACCTGGTTTTGGGTCTTCATGTCCATGGTAGAAAGACAGGGGTGGCAGCCAGAGGAGAGACAGTAGGATTGTTGATCCACAGTGGGTGTCAGCAATACTTGTTAGCCTCTAGCTGTCTTTGTTTATTGCAGTCTCCCAGAGTGTGTTGGAGCATTTGCTGCAATGTGAATACTGTCAGAGTCCTCTGTGAGAGCATCAGCAGCAGCAGCAGCTGTCATTGCTTTCCAAGAAACACCATGGACACAGCCCACCAACTGTGTGACTACAGCCACTGAGTGTTTGTCCCTCCTGAGAAACCCAGGAGAGCATCCTGTTCCTGACCATGGGTGTCCATGTCCATTTCCCTTGTGAAGGTGCCACTTTCCAGTTACAACCCTGATTAAAATCAGGAGCACCATGCTTCCTTCTGTTGGGCCCTTCAGGATCTCATTGAAGATTGGATTAAGCTGTGTGTCAGTAATCATGTCAGGCCTGTTCAAGAGGCAGGCTTGGAGTGTGATCTCCTGCAGTGCCATAAATTCCTTGTTCAAGGATACTGGTAAGAAATTTCAAATTATGTATCTTTTATTTCCCACTAAATTAGACTTTCCAGCTTTTTTTTTTATTTGTCAGAATTAATTCCCTCAAAGCAATCTTTTATTTAAAACACATGGTCCTAAACTTTTCCTATCATATGAGACATTTTCAGTGATTTCTAAGGTTAAACCTTACAAAAGTGGGCATTTGGCCCAGGTCCATGTATGTAAATATGTAAAACAATGAGGAACTTGGAAATTTAAATAATCAGTCCTATTCCAGCCAGGGTATGGCACCAGAAAAGCACAGAAATACCTCATCCTAGACTTTGTCATTACTTTATATATTATGAATCACTTTCAGGAAATTACCACCTTAAATCACTGAACTTTTATCAAGTTGTATTCCTTGTGTGCTTATAAAAAGTACATTTTTTAAGGGGCTCATTGCCAACTATAATTTAAAATGAGTATTAGAAACTTATGAGAAATAAGTAAAGAAAGAAATAAGTACTATAAGAAACAGTGAGCAGGAAAAGAAAAGCATTTGAAAGGTTTAAAAATAAAAATAATACAATTTTACATGGAGCACTGCATAAAAGGCTACTCTTGTGGCAGCAAAGCTATTCAATTAAACAAAAAAAATCTAATTGATATATCTCAGAACTAAAGGGAATTTCTATCTTTTATGCTCTTCTACAAATTTTCAATAAAATTACTGGGAAAAGAAAGCATCCAATATTGGTTTAAAATAGCTGTTAAGAATAAGAGACACTGAACTGAAAAGAAATCAGACACCTGACAGTTATTCCAGTTATTAAAATATTTTGATCTGTGAGCCTCTATACTTCAACAACAGTGAATTTTATACCAGAGTCACACATTTCACTCATAAACATCCCAGAAACTGGCGTTTTGAAATGAAGCTGACAATTTCAATAGGCAGCTACTTAATTCATAACATACTGTATTAAGAAGCTTTTTCCCTTGCTTTTCTCTGTATATTATTTCTTATGTGTATTTACAAACCATTAAATTATAACACATAAAAAACAAACCAGAACAAGTATTTGTGGTTTACTGGAAGATGAAAAACTCCACATCCAATCTATATGAGAGGACTTGAATTTCTGATGCTGTAGTAAGAAATATTTTAAAATGCATACTAGATTAGTTTTTAAGTTTTGGGAAATTAAAAGTAGCTCAACATTGTCTTTCCATCAGTGTAGAAATCTGTTTTCTAAAATTAAAGAAAAAAAAACTCAAAAAAAAAAAANTAAAAAGTAGCGAAACATTGTCTTTCCATCAATGTAGAAGTCTGTTTTCTAAAATTAAAGGAAAAAAAAACTCAAAAAAAAACCCCTCAAAAAAAAACCAACCCCAAAAAAAAACCCAAACAAAAACAAACAAAACCAAACAAACACAG
>VZRQ01000912.1:695031-736575 GCA_013397975.1 Machaerirhynchus nigripectus
GCAAGCTCCACTCACGGTAGAAGGAAGGTGGCAGAAGGCAGGACCCCATGGTGGCGACACAGCCTACCTCCCCTCCGAATGCCAAGAGAACAAGAGAGCTAGCCCCTGTACCCACTCCTTTTTGCCAGTTCAAATCTTGCAGCATCTCCGCCTTACATGAGAAAAAAACCCAGGTAAAAGGGCAGCTGGACCCCTCCCCCTGTGGCCAGGTCTTTTTTGTCTCTCTTAAGTACTCAGTAATTTGTTTCTTAATATGGGGCAAAAATTTTAAGAGAAAACAAAAAGCAAAAGGAGAACTCCTAAAACCCCAACAACATTCCTCCTGGCAAAGACAGGATGCTGAGTGCCAGTCTTGCTTTTCTCAAGAAAGGCTGAAACAGCCAACTGAAAGTGCCCAAAATGTGTTCTGGAAGACTGAGAGTAAAACTAGTAAAAATAAGTATGTAATAGTATGTGTTTTTCTAGTGTAAAAATTGTATAACAGCCTCCAGTTGCTCCAGCGGAGATTTAGATTGGATTTTAAGAAAGAAAATTCTTCATGGAAATGTTTGTCAAGCATCAGAACATGTTGCCCAGAGAAGTGGTGGAGTCACCATATCTGGAGGTATTTAAAAGAGGTGTAGATGTAGCAACTGGGGACATGGTTTAGTGCTTGACTTGACAGTGCCACCTTAACAGTTGGATTACTTGATCTCAAAGGTCTTCTCCAACCTAATTCTATGATTCAGTGTGTTGGAGTTTGGGGTTTTTTGAGGGCTGGAGAAGGAGATTGGTTTGGTTTGGTTTGATTGCCCTCCAGTATTTAAAGTATCAAATATTTTGAAGCGTAAGAAAAGAACATCTAAAGATGGCAAAACTTCAGGTATTGCTTTCAAAGGAATATTCAAAGAAGATTTCAAAAAGTGCATTACAATGCTTGCTGGCATAAGTCCTTTTCCAAGTTCACCTCTAATTCTTATGGCTATTATTTATTATTCCTTCCTTTAAGGATCTAAGCACTTATTAACTTTGTGATCAAAGCAGTGAAGCCTTAGGATATGTCATAAAAACTTTTTAAAAATTCTGCATTTTTGAGTCATGCTGTTTTAGAGGATAGAACTGCAAATTTTCTATCATTATTAGCTAAAATTCACTTATTAAACAACAGACTGGTTCAGTGATGAAAACAGACTCATTTTTATCTTTTACTTGTTAGTGTGTCTATTATTATAACTCATGCTGTGTAACTGAGTGTCACATCAATAGGCTCAAGACGATGCAGTGAAAAACTTTGAGGCTGCTTTGAATTTAACTCCATAGGAGAAATACAAAAGATTCATAGTTGCATTTTTTACAGAGATTGCAACCAGGCTTTTATTGTGTTATTATTTACATAGGAGTGTATGTATAGACAGCGTGTTATCTCTTACCAGTGTGACTGACCAATGCACCCCCACAACAGAAGGGCATAAGTGATGTGCTGGTAAAGTTTCCTAATTTGGAATGTTCTTTGCATTCCTGAGTCAGCTGATGCAGCCTCAGTTATTTGATTTAATTGCCTGTATCTTGAGGTGAAAAGTAGGTGTAAGTTGTGTCACAGAGAGCTGTAATGCCTTGCTGTGGGTGGTGCTGTGTGGCCCTGTAGAGAGGTAAGGAGACACTTCTGCCTTTCTTGTCCTTCCCAAATAAATTTCTGTGTTGTATTTCATCTCTCGCTTGAAATATATACTTTTCATCCTAGACAGGGAGTTGTCACTTGGTTCATCGATTTATTTTTCTGTAGCAGGAATGAGTCCCGGTCTCTAAAAAGTCTTTGGGCAATGCTGTAACCAAAATAAGAGAGCTATTTAGTGTGTTCAGTATTCTTAATAATTAATTGCAAGATCCACAGTTCTTAGTGATCATCAAGGGGTTTTAAAGTGGCAACTTTACATATACATAAATGATTAAATTGGCCATTATACATCAATGTGTCTAAGTTCCTTTCTTGCTTTCTCCTCGTGTAATTTTCTTTTACATGTCTCTACCTTCAGCCTTGCATTCTCTGTCATGTTGGTTTTTTAAACACTCTGTTTCTTGCAAGAACTGCAGAAAAGACATTTACATTATGCCCTAGTAACAGCAGGTAGGAGAATACCTGTGGATAGATAGTTGTTTGAAAGCCTCTGAGCTCATTTGAGCAACTCTGAGAGCCCAGCTGCCTCTTCTGCCTTCACCTTTTGGAAAGTAGGACAGAACTTCTGAAAGCACCTGTCCTCTTAACTGGAGGAGCAGTCCCAGCCAGTCAGGTGGCTCATGCCTTCTTCTGTTGTTTGGATCATTGAATTATTTCAGCTGTTTACGCTTCATTTTTGCTTATGTGTGTCTGTTGGAATCACACTTAAAAATTTTATTTAATGATTCTCTTTCTAAGCTTGCTATACAAGTACAGACTTTAATAGCAGCTGGAGAGATGAACATTAGCAACAGGACAGAAAAGCTGAGAATGCTGAGAAGAGAACTTTTTCCTTCAGGTTTACAATTATTTTGTGATTGCTGAGCACAGATGACTTTAAATCAACTACTTTTCCATTACCTTGCTATGTGTTTTCGTATGTAGATTATTTCTTTTCTATCTTTATTAGCTAGTGAAAGAACAATTTCCCCCTCTATTAAGGAAATACAACCACAACCTGACAGCATATTGAGATTTAATAAAGAATATTTTTCTTTTACATATTAAGCCTTGACAATTTACATATTTAGCCTTGACAACTTATTGGGGGCGGGGGGTAAGGGAGGGAGAAGCCTGGTGTACTTTGGGGAAACAAAACCGTTCTCCTACACTGAAAAAAATCAATGGATAGAGGATGATCTGAAGGTTGCTATCACATAGTCTTGGATTTGTTTCTATAGATGTACATTTTTCTTTAGAGAATATCTTTACTCATCTTTCTAAAGTTCCACACATCATGTAAATTCAATTAATCTCTGAACAAACAGTGTCTGGGACTTTCAGGTGGAATATAGAAAATTCTTCACTTTTTCTGCAAAATGAAATGCTTTCTACTTCCTTTTGCAGTGTGATCAGACCATAGAATCATTAAGGTTGGAAAGGACCTCCAAAATCATCATGCCCAAACAATCATATATTCAACCTGTGTAACTTGGAATTGCTTCTAAATGTGTGAAAGAGTGTACAAAAACAAAAGCAAAGAAAATAAATCTAAAGTGGTGCTGTTGAACTGACTGAAAAAAAAATTAAAAGTTGCTTTTCAGGTAAATCAACAGGAACTTCCCCATCTTGGAATTATTACTAACTTTTGACTCTTCAGTGATGTTTGTGTGCTTTCTATTATTCAAGTGTTAAATGATTAATCATTAATATCTTGTTCCTCTTGCTTCAATTAGGATAATCAAATATTGTTTACTACAATCCTGAAGACAGCAAATCAACCATGTGGTATATGGACAAATAGTTCTCCTACCCTTTAGGAAGATTATTAAATGACTTTCTGTTTATAACTGTCTTAATCAGATCAAGATTATTGTTTTTATTATTGTAAGGATGCATTGATGGAAACACTAAGGAAAGCTTACAGATCTCTGTTGCTGTGATTGCCTGGTAGAACTATCCATAATTCATATTGATATATGTCATGAAAAGATAATGACTCGAGTATGTTCCATCTGTTCTTTAAATGTTATTAAATAATGAGCTTGCATAAAAAATATTCCAATTTGTGTTGTGCCTTTACATAGTAAAGAACTGTTCGCGTTTTTAACAGCTGATCTTTTCAGTCATATACATGCTTGGGAAAACATACAGATTACATGGAAGAAAACAGGAAACAAAAATTATCCAGGTGTTTTCAACACAGTTTATCATTCTGTCTTTTCTAAATATGCTCACAGCTGGCAACCTACAAGATTTTAAAAGTGTCAAAGTAATTAGGAGCAGATTTAACAAGTTTGTTGTGAAAATTACTTTTAGAATTTGGAGTCTTTAAGTATATTTTAAATCATTGATGATGAAAAAGAAAAAGAGGAAAAGGCAGAGCATATAATGTAAAGTATTTAAGTCACCTGATATTCAAACAAACATAAAATTAGTTGAAAGAAAGTTAAACTAGTTTGAAAAACTTGTTTTGAAGAATGTTGAAATTTTGTCTCTGAATGCAAATGTTTTGCTATAGGATAAAGAATTGCTCAGAATACCAAATGTCTCTATTTTATGTGTTTAGATTAGTTTGTTTCTAATGAAAATCCAATTTTTCCAGGAGTGCAAAAAAACCACTCTCATTCCTCAACAGATTTATCTTCTGCATACAAAACTAAACTTTGTGACAGTTACTGGTAATATAAATTAATCAAATATTAAAACAAGTCACAAAAAGGACAATGTATTTGGATCTGTTCTTTAGTTTGGGTTTGGTTTTTTGTTTATATATTAAGCGTTCCTTGCCAAATGAAAATTGAAATACATTTATTTCATAGCAATGTATATATAGGTATACACACACACACATAAGGAAACGTGTACTTTCTTGGATTGTATGGCAATTGTTTTTTAATGCCTGTCTGTGAACAGTTTTTGAAAGTTGCTGTTTTCAGCATCTTTCAGAAGTACCAGAGAGCGGCAGCCTCCTTGCTTCCTCCCCTTTGACATTCATTTACTGTCTCTCTCAACATAGATTCAGCTCATCTGTCATCCTCAGCAATAGCTAAAATTATTTTCAGCTCTGTCAGTTGGGGACTCACAAGGCAAGACTACTCCACAGTTTCTTTTAAAAATGATTTCTAAATAAAGTGTGGAATTTATGTTCCCTGACCTATTTTTTTGCAAATACTTGCCTCTGAGTCAATACTCAAATGCTATTTTTTATATCCTTTGAATTTTTATTATTGGTAATACTTTATGCAATAATTGCACTAGTGCATAGATTTTCTCAGTGAATGTCTATGTCAATACGACCAACTAACACTAACAGTGGTAGTAGCTGGCTTGAATCAAATATATAAATTACTTCTGAAGGATCAGTTTGTACGTGGTTATTTTAAATGGTTTTCTAGACTACATGGATGGAGAGCTCTCATTCAGGATTTTATTTTCTGATTTCCATGCTTATAGAGGGTAAAATGCTTGGGAAATTCTTGGGGGTTTTTTGCACATCTCATCAGGAAGAGAACTTGTTTGGGGAATATTTTTGTCAGTGGAAACTCTTGTGGTGACATATAAAGATGTTCCTATTGGTATGATTCAGAGTCTTGACAACTGTGAGCAACATACAAAAGGTATCTCCAGTATTTTCTCAGCTATGGAAACCATGAAGGGAAAAAATACTCTGACTGAGAGGTCTATTGCTCAGGTGAAACATAGAGGAAAAATATAGGATTTTTTTCCTGTTGCTTAGCAGCACAATATACAGATATTTTATGTATCGATAGCTTTTAAATATGAGATGAATGACTTTTCCTTAAAAAAAAAAAAGCTTGCCATGACTAAATAGGGGTTACTTTGTTTGGTTTTTGGGTTTTTTGTTTGTTTGTTTGTTTGGGTTTGGGTGTTTATTTTTGTTTTTGTTTTTGTGGGGTTTTTTGTTATTTGGGGTTTTTAAAATTTTTTTCTTCTAAAGTAGATGGCATTTTGCTACCAATTCTGTGTGGGATCAGGAACAAATGTAGGAGAAGGTCAGTGTGAAGCAAAACGGTAGTTCTTCTCTGCACAATATTTTCTGCAGGTTAAGTTGGCAAATGTTGCTGCCACTGCAAACAGTAATAACAGATTCAATACACTGCACCACTAAATTAAATCAAATGCTGCATTTTTTCAACCAGTACAGTGAGGTAGTTATACTGAGATGCAGAGTCATGACTTACTCTGCACCTTTTACTATTGCAGTTCCCTCTGTCCTTCAGAAATAACAAACAAAAAGCCCTCTGAATATTTGCTCAGATATTCTGCACAGATAAAAATCTCAAAAGTTTGAAATTGAGAATATCATTGTTAAATCATGTAAAACAGATTTTTTCTTCTTTCTCCCAAGAGATGCTGCAGTGCTTAAAATGTTGGAGTTGGAATAGCCATCTTTTTTTCCCTACCCATTTCTATAGCCCACATTCCAAGATCACTAAAAATTCATTATATATTTTAAAATATTTTAAATTAAATTAGAAACAACATGAATAATTATAATGTGCACACTATTCTAATTACTAAAGATCTGATAGGGAGTAAATCAACTGACTATTTCAGCATTATTCAAATGATACATTGATTATGAAATGAGCACCAGAAGAGGATTATGCCTACAATACTGGTGTCACTGCATTTGGCAGGAAAATGGCTGATTAGAGAGTGAGGTGGAAGGTGGGTAACTTTGTGGCTACTTTCTTCCTTGCTGTTCATTTTATAAAAATGTGGGAGGGAAAAAGGATGAAAAGTATTCTCTCTAATGTCCACTGGTATTAAATTTTGAGCCCGTTATGAGGAGGTAATGTAAGCCAATAGGTTCCCAGGCAAGGTACAAAAATAACTCCCTGAAGTATTCTTCAAAACTGCTTTTCTAGCATTAATATCGCTATTTTATGGTGTCAATTTAAAAAAAAATCAAACAAAAAATTGCAGAGACAAAAAAAAAGGACATTGAAAAAGGAAACGCAAGGGAAAAGATAGCAAAGCATCAGTTTTCTCCTCCTCTTGCTGAGTTTTTATGTGTCTAGTAAACTGACAGTATAGACTAATATGTCTTTCTGTTGTCAGACCATCACCAGTTCAGTAAAAGGTAGATATATCAAGTCCTGCAAATATACAAAGTGTATGAATAATCATGTATCCCATAACACACATCTTCATTGTGCAACAATGGATTTTGACAAATTATTGCCTGGAAGGAAGACATGGTAGGAGGATGAGGACTGGGGGCATATTAAATATTTTTGTTCTCATATCTGATCATGAGTGCTCGCTAACACTAAATATCCACTTGATTTTCTTTCCCATGAAAAGATAGTTTAATTGCAGCAAAGCATTATTTTCGGTTAAGAAATGGTTCAAGGTAAACATCCATCTGAGCATTTGATAACAATATCTGCAGACAGAAATATAAGGCATTTTCAGGGCAGTCTGAAACTGTTCTATTTTTAAAAAATTATAGGATAGAAAACAGATACAAATAAAAACCACAAAAGTCTTCGTTTTTAGAACATGAATGTTTTCCTTAAGAGTTTATAAAAATAATTTTTAGAAGCATCTTTTTTATTTTTTAAGTGAAGTTTTGTGTGATACACCAACATGTTTGTCACTTGTAAGAAAACAGAGGGATGCATAAATTCCATGTACTGAATTGACAATATCTTCAATATTTTCACAGCCAGCACAAACCCAAACCTATTTTATAGGTACTAGCAAGAACACCTGATGCTATCTAGCCAGTGGGCTTCCTCGCACTGCCGGTTAGGATTATTTGATGTAATTCTCCCCAAACCCATCCCAGTGCAGGAAGAGGAACTATGTCCGTCATAGGAGACAAACGCACATGAAGAAAGTCTTAAATGTCACCTGTTTGTTTCCTGGATTCTTATTATTTTCAATTTATTGCTCTGAAACGGGTTCAAAAATAAATAGAAAGCCTGCTTCTGTTTGTCTTTTTGACAAAGTCTGTAGATTTCGGATAACAGTAGAAATGGTAACTACATCCAGGCAGACACTAGTAGAAATGTGTTTAAAGACATACTTTTCTGTGCTTTTGTTTCACTATTTCCTTATTCGTTCACTTTCCTGACCTTTTCTCTTGAGAAAATGGATGAACTGCAGCTGTTGCTTTCTTCCACATGGAGTCAGACTTCCACATCTGTCATGAATAGTTAATACTGTGCAATTAAAAATGCTCTTCTAGGCTGTCATGCACTGCATGTGCAATGTCATGCAATTAAGTGGGTCAAGTTGAATTTTGCCAAAGAGCAGAAAAGTAAAAGTGCTGTTGTAATACCAGAGTTAGTGAAGCAGACTTGATTTACTTCTCTGTGTCAAACCATTCACAACCCAGTCAGGAATATATTCAGTTATACTTGGAAGCAGAAAAAGGAAAATAATCAAGACAGGGATTTATACACACAGGTGAACATAGTTGTCCTCATTAATCCAAAATGGAGAAAACCTCAGACATCTTGTTCTGGTTTTTTTCTGATGGTGGCCTACAATAGTTGCTTAGGTAATGACTAAAAGAATGTGGGAGATACAGCATGATGTGCTCCCTGACAGTTTTCTGGTTCTGATGATTTTCAGCATATCATTACTTCTGATGGAACTTTAATTCACAGATGTCTTCTATGAATTTTTATTAATTTTTAATCAATATGTATATTCAAAGTGTCCTCTTATAAGTTCAAACTCATTATACATTGTGTGGCCAAAACCAAACTCCCCTTGACTGTCACCTAATTGTATGTAATAGCATCTAATTTTTCTATTAGAAATAATAATGAAGAATATTTTCTTATCAATATTGTCCTGCAACTCAACATCTGTCATGGACCAGTGCAGTTACCTTGGTTTTAAACTGAAAAGCCCTGGTCTCTTTAACATATCACCATAAGGAATCTAATTATTAATTATTAATTATTTCATGCTCTTATTCCCCCTTTTTTTTTGTTCTGCAATGTCTTTTTGAGATGGTAGATGCACTGTGCAGTTTTCAAGACAATAGCCTACAATTTCTAGGATGATTATGCTTTTAATGTTGTCCTTTAGTCCTCACTTTCTAGCAGTTCTAATTATCTTTTTCATGATATGAACAAATTGAGAAAGAGTCATCTGCAGTGACTTTTTTGAATGTTATTTAACTAATGTTAGTTTGAATGTAACATGTAACTAATGTTAGGCTGAATTGGTTCAGTTTCAAGGGAAAAGCTTGAAAATAGGATCTAAGAACATCTGAAAAAAACTTAAAAGGAAAAAAGAGCAGCCAAAAGAAAAAAGAAAAGCCAAAGCTTGTCAAAACCTGTTTACAAGATGAAATCTCATAAATTATTTGGCTGTTCTTATGATTATTTTTAGCTTGGTGTTGACATCGTTAAGTTTTCCTTTTTCTTTTTGCATCACACATTATCAGCTCTCCACCCTACCTTATTTTTTTTCCTTGAGTTTTAAATCTTATTAGAAACTTTATTTTTAAATAAAGTACCATGATTTTTAATGGAAATTTTTAAATAATAGAACTGATATAATACTGAAGATGAAAAAAAATTGAAGGCAAAAGAGAGACTTATTAGAAGGCTGTGAATACAATAGAAGTGATTAATATATCTTTTGTGGGTTTTTTTAATTACAATTCATTTTCAGTGTTTGATACTTAATTTTCACTGCTAAGCAATGCCACAGCTTTATTTTAAATTCGTGAGTAAAGAAGGGGAAATGGGTAGAGCCTGTGGAGGACTTTGCAAAGAACTAAAGTATGAAAATATTTATCAAGTTTTGGAAAGCTGCACTGACTGAAATTAAAAATCATCACAAAATCAGTCCCTCTCACATATATACACGCAAAAAACCCAATAAAATGTATTACAAAATGAACCTTTGTGGCTTTATTTCCAAACCAATTCCTCAGTAATTAGATTACTTTCCCAATTTACTATGGCTGGTTGTCCATTCTTTCAGTGAAGAGTTGGTTAATTTTGTTTTGCTGTAGAAATATGTCAGGATCTTTGTACTTTGCAGAAAACCTGTCTTTTTTCTTTAATTTTGAAGATATTATGTTTTGATTGATTAAATCTTGGCAATGAATATCAAGATTTCAAAGGAGCAAGAGAAACAATCAAGTCCCATTGGCAATACAGTATAAAAATTCTTTAAGTAGAACGTTAGGCAGATACATGATTTCATCATTCTTACCATCTTAAATACAATGACATTTATATTTAAGCTTTCCTTTTTCTTAAAAGGTATTTTTTATTCTAGCTCTATAAGTTGTCATGAAGGAAACTTCATGAATAAAATACTTCATCACCAAACTTTCTCTGTGGAAAATTAGGATTTCTTTGAGAGCACCCAGCATGTAGCTGCTCATCCTTTATCTATTGGCTGCCATTAAAAACACTGAAAGAAGATTTATATTTATCCAGCATTGACTTCTTTTCAAAAAGGTTCTGTGTAGTCCACATCAACTAGGATAACAATAACCCTGCATGATCATTTACTTTTAAGCTTACATAATTCAGCTACTTGTAGAGCATCTTTCAGTATCCTGTAATAGAAGTTTATTGTGATAGAGAAGGAAACTTGATTATGATCTTCAGGGTAGTGATTTAGGCCTGTGAACACCTCCATGGTTCTTATTTGCTGCTCAGATCCCAGGGTCTCTGTATGGATTTCTTTTCCTACACCTAGTCATTTTGACAAGAACGTGATTTGCTAAAGGTGGCCAAGTGAAGGTTTTGATAACCTTTTCACATTCTCTCTGATCTCAAAGAGAACATTTTGTCCATTATAACCAGAGAATGCTGTGGGAACAGAAGGCAGATCATGAAAAGTGAGGCTATGGCAGTGATATTAAATAACTTTTTAATGTCAAAGAAGTGCTTTACCAGAAGTTTCTACAGGCTGCTGGTGTTTCATTTCTAATGAGATAACGAGATACAGGAATTCTAAGTATTTGTAGAGAAAAAAAAAGCTATGATAGATAAAGAACTGGTTTTTTTTTTCCCTTTCTTAAGGCTTTTATAATTTAATGATCATGTGGGGAGAGAATGAAGCTTTGTACCAAATGTCATTTGTGTCCATGTCATAGAACTAAAGAGCAGAGAATTTAAAGACTTAATAGAGGATATGGCTGCTATTCTATTTCATAATTAGGGAGGGGAGAGTGAGAATGAACAGGAAAATGATGACATGGCTGAACATCATGATTATAAGAATGTCCTTCCGATGATCCCTAGTTTGATAAGGGGTGGAAGTTACTCTACCAAATACGATGATACTGCAGAGAACATCTTTCACACTGAAGCATTAGAAAGTTCTGTACAATGATAAAACAATGCCAGGCGAACAGGGTAAAACCTATGTTTTCTGCATGAGTTCTGTTTTCCATAAAGTTTAAGAATGTATGTCTTAAAATATTGAGTAGTTTCTGAACTCTTTGCCAAGGACTTCCTAAAAACTTGATGTGCTGAAGTAAGGACTAGGAGACCTGAAATGGCTTTGAATGTATGAATTATTGTTTCTAGCATTTTCTTTTTCACTGTGTTCAAACACTGAAATTTATTGATGTCAATATAAAGCCTCTAACAGATTGGGATATGTTTTTGATAAAATGTGAAGAAATTTTCTTTCACTCATCACCCTACTTTTCAGATTTCATCTGGTTCAGGTGGATTAGCCTGGATAGAAGTGTGGATCAAAAGGATGAAGCTTGTCCTGTGGCAACTGATCAACTTCCTCTCCAGCGACATAGACCATACTGACATACAAACTCTCAGCCACTGCAGTGTGGCTTCGAGCTTGGGGAAAGCAGCATAAAGACTGGAAAGGTACACATTTTTGTTCAGATTTCCAACAGCCATCATGTTAAGAACTCTCTAGGTCATTCTGCTTAGTCTGTGTTTTTGCTTATAAATATTTTGAACACATGTATTCAGAAAGTTCACTGGAATGTTTTAATTGTGCAGGCAGAAGAGAATTTTCTGATTCTAAACTTTTTATGCTCCAAAATATTAAGGACGTTATGCAAAACAAATGATAATTCCCTACTTCTGTATTCTCACTGTGACTTCCTGTTTCCTCACTGTGTCTTAAATGCATTACACATAAAGATTGTAAAAGAGCTAGAAAAGATAAATGACGCAACTGTTAAAAAGCTCAACATTCACTACAGTGATTGTCAGGCAGGGATTTTTTATACCCACTATTATGGAAAAGTGCCCAAGATCTGTGAGACTCTACCCTCAGTGGGGTTTCAGCTCTTGGACCCTGACATAAGGACCTGGACCTGTTGGAGCAAGTCCAGAGGAGGGTAATGAAGATGATCAGAGGGCTGAAGCATGCTATAGAGAGAGGTGAGAGAGAGTTGGGACTCCTCAGCTCAGAGAATAGAAGGCTCTGGGGAGATAATGCGGTGCAGGTGGTCAGTGGAGAGGCCGCCGCGTTATCCCAAAAGCATCCCTGGCAAGGGATTGCTCTGGTGGTGCTGCTTAGCACACTAGCATGCCGACTTTCACACCCGTGCCGATGGAGGCACAAAAGCACACTCTCACACTCAAGCTGGATAGCTCATGCATTACCAGAGGCAAAGAGTCAGAAGGGGTTCCTCGTATAGAGTTTTGAAGGGTTTATTGTAAATCCTCTAAAAGGAGACTCAGAGGTGACCTTATCACTCCCTACAACTTCCTGAAAGGTGGCTGTAGTGAGGTGGGGGTTGGTCTCTTTTTCCGGGCAACAACTGACAGAACAAGAGGACACAGTCTTAAGCTGCACCAAGGAAAATATAGATTGGATATTAGGAAAAAGTTTTTTACAGAAAGAGTCATAAAATATTGGAATGGTCTACCCGGGGAGGTGGTGGAGTCACCATCCCTGGACGTGTTTAAAAAGAGATTGGATGTAGTGCTCAGTGCTATGGTTTAGTTTAGTTGAGGTGTTGGGGCATGGGTTGGACTTGATGACCTTGAAGGTCTCTTCCAACCTGGCGATTCTGTCTGTTCTGCACAACGAAGGAATCCATGGATGAAGAAGCCGAACTGAGGGCAGTGACAACTTATATAGGAGTACAGAAAGGAGGCAGGCAGAGCACCAGTAACCAATGGTTTGAGGGTACAGGGGCAGAGAGAAGGCAGGGTAATATAACACTACAACCTTGTAAGGGGTAAAAGGGGTGTATGGCCAATGGGCCAACCAGACAGACCAAATCTGCATAGAACACAAAGCCTGATGGGAGGGGGCTTCTCTTAATCTTAAACTTTGGAGCTGGCTCACCAACGGGCCTCTCCTACTCCAGAGCTCTTTGGCTCCTTGGCCTCCACTGCTGCTGGCTCAGCCGCAGCAGCAGCGAGAGCCTTCTAGTTCCTAAAGGGAGCCACAAGAAAGATGGAGAGGGAATTTTAGCAAGGGCATGCAGTGATAGTACAAGTGGGAATGGCTTCAAACGGAAAGAGGGCAGGTTTAAATTAGATATTAATGAGAAACTCTTCTGTGTGAGGGTGATGAGGCCCTGGAACAGGTTACCCAGAGAAGCTGTGGATGCCCCACCCCTGCAAGAGTTCAAGGCCAGGCTGGATGGTCTGTGGGCACCCTGGTCTCTTGGGAGGTGTCCCTGCCCACAGCAGGGGGTTGGAACTGTATTATCTTTAAGGTCCCTTCCAACCCAAATCATTCTGTGATTCTATGTGTTAGATTAAAATGCGTTAGTTATTTTAGTTGGCAAGCAAGCTTTTCCATTTATAGGTCTGAGATTTTCTTCTCTCCTTTCCACACCTGGCTTTCCAAGAGGAGTAAAGATTTCTCCTTCCAGTGACCCCTGTCATCAAGGGTCCTCAGTGCACAGGCCATCAGATACCTTACAGTGCTCTGTAAAACACCCATTCAATACTTTGTGTGTCTTACTTATTTTTGCACATGCCAGTCACGATAGATCTTTCTGTCTGGGCTCCAAATAAACAGTTTCCCTAATCAGACTATAAAAAATTTTTAATTATCTACATCTTTAAACAGTTTTTTACTGTTTTGCGAAGACGTCATTGTATTTTGGGAAGGTGGAAATGTTCCCTCACCAGCAGACTGGCTCTCTCTGGGTGAAATCTTTTCAACTTCATGATGATTTCTAATGCAGATTAATTAAATTATTTTTGACTCAGATTTTTAAAATCCCATGAATTTTCAACCTGTATATTGGCATTTAAAAAAAAAAATCTTTGTCCTCAAATTACCAGCCAGATAGTTTTATGATTAATGGAGAGAATAGGGAAAGGAGAAATATTAATTTCTGTCTCATCTAAATTGTCAGTAGCTTGACTGGGCCTTAATGAATTACATTGGCAACACAGTTTATTTACGATGTCTGTCAAAAGTTCTCAGAGTACTGCAAAAGGTTTTAAGTATTAGAATAAAATGTTAATGTTTGGGTGTTATATCAATATATTGGAAACAGCTCCATGCATCACAGATCTAATCAATAACCTAATTTTGGGCAAGTAAATGTGACAAACAATGAGAATGAATGGAATGAAAGATTATCAACTTATATTTTCAATCATTGAAAAAGCATTACGTGTGAGGAATAATGATAGTGCCATGACAGAACATTGGGTGTGATTCCCTTTCAGAAAACCCCTGAGACCTCCAATGGAAAAAAAAAAGGGAAGTAAATAAAATGTGGGTGTAAATATTAGTGTTGCCTCCCCAGTCACTTGCTTGTCATTGCAAAATAATTTCCTAAGGCATAACATTCCTTCAAATCAGAAACTCCACAGGGCCAGGGATCTCTCCATCCCTATAAGGACACAGTTTTTCAGTTGCTGAATTTTATTCTTTTCTCATTCTACAAAATTCCATTGAAGTTCATGGAAACCAGTGACAAAAAAAGTTGATCATCTGGAGTATTTTTCTCTGAATGACCTACATGCTCATTATTCCATTGGTGAATGTGACATAATCCAATATTCTTAGCTAGGAAGCAATTCTGCTTTAAAAAATACAAATGCAAACCACACTGTTCATACCAGCTACTAAGTGTTTTCACCTCCTGGCCAAATTATTTGTAAATCTAGGCCAGTTGCTTAATTGCACTTCGGTGTCATGTCCATCATGTAGACAACAGTATTTCATTTTTTGTTATGTCAGCCAGAGACTCTATTTCATGTATGAGATTATTCTACTTTCATAACCACAGTACCATTTCTAATTTTGTGGCTGTCTTTATCTGAACTGCACTGGTACTTCGAACTGAAAAACCTGATAAGTTAATCCAATTCCTACTCTACCCAGCTATTTTGATTTCTCTGTAGTAAGTCTGTTGCAGGAAAGGTGGTTGGATTTTTACATAAAATAAGTAATCCCCAAAGCATTTACATGTAAAGATATTTTACTGCTCCTGTGACATAGTACAGAAAGTTGTAATATATCTGATTCAGGTCCCATTTCTACACCTTCTATGTATATCTGCATTTAGCCAAGCACTAAACCTCTTTTCCTTAAAATGAAGACCATTTTAAAATGACATGCTGCAAAGATGTCCTGCCCTGCCTATTAAGATCGTATTGCAGCAATACAATCTTATTATTGCTTCCAGCCATTTCCACTGCTTATCACTTCAGAGTTAAAGTGCTTTGCCTCTCCAAATTCTTTCCTTGCAAAGAAAAGTCCCCAAGGCATTCAGCATAGTCTTCCTTTCTGTAGCTAAATGGCAGTGGAAGGTTTTCAGTCTGAGAATTAAAGGGGAAAAATTTTGTAGAATATTCCTTGTTATTTCCTTTTGGGGGAGAGATCAGATGGCAGAATTATTTTAAAAAAAGAAAGAAAAAAAAGAAAAAAAAAAGAAAAAAGAAAAAAAAAACCAAAAAATAATAAATTGAAGAGAGAGAAGAGTGGAGTGGACAGGAAATAAAAAGAAAAAGGAAAAGGAAAGAAAAAGAAAAGTAAAAAAGAAAAGGAAAAGTGAAAAGTGAAAAGAAAAGAAAAGAAAAGAAAAGAAAAGAAAAGAAAAGAAAAGAGAAAAAAAGAAAATAAAAGAAAAAAGAAAAGAAAAAAGAAAAGAAAAGGAAAAGAAAAGAAAAGAAAAGAAAAGAAAAGAAAAGAAAAAAGAAAAGAAAAGAAAAGAGAAAAAAGAAAAAAAGAGAGAAAAGTAACATTATCAATCAATTTTAATGTAAGTTATGGGTCACTTTTGTTGCCAGTCACATTACCTGATGTAGTAGATGGCAGATTTGATGTGTATTACATACCTTGCCAAAAGAACAAGTAAAGAGACTTTTTGGTATTTTTGGGATGTTAAAAACTTTACTTCTGGATCCACACTGGTAATTTTACGTCCATGTGCAAGGGAGAAGTTGACTTTTTATGAGGAACATTGGAGGCCTTTTTGATTTTGTCTCACAGTTACATTACATGCCACACAAAGAATCCCGTGTAATGAGTAGCAGTAATAATACACAGCCATAAAGGAAATTAGGAAATTTTCTTGACAAAATAACAGTATTGATGAGGAACTACCACTGTTCATTGATGCTACATGTCATTACACCCACAATCAGAGCTAAGTTTCTACTTTTTTTGAGAAGTTAGTGTCGTAAATTCATGTTCCACATCAGAGATCGTGGTACAGGCAACAAGGATTGCATTTGTGATGGAAATAAAACATAAGTAGCAAATGAACTGAAGAATACTTGGTCACGTAGACTGCCTCATGTTGCTCTCAGCAGGGGTCACCATGATGCCCTGTGCCCAGACTAAAAGGTTGCTGATGGCAGCAAGTGACAAATGTTATTGCTTTTCATCCCTGGTTTAGTAGGTCCCTGAAGGGAAAGATACCGTGGCCTGGTCAAGTCTTCAGACCTATTTTCCTAGTTTCAGTCCTAGTCAGTTTCACCAAAAAAACAGGCAAAATTATATGCAATAAGTGTTATTAAAAGCCTAGTTATTTTATTTCTTTTATTTAATTAATTTTTATGGAGACTCGTGTATCTTTGCATGATGCATTTAGCTCATTAATAGCTCATATTGTTATACTTCAATACATATAATGTGTATTTATGTGAAATGAATAAGTAGCCTTTGTATGACAGTCAAATAAGAGTATGTATGAGTGAGGAGCTATTAATATGACTTGTAGAAGAAAAATAGATAACGGTCTGGTGTAAGAGAAGAAAAGAGTGTTTAATTTTTCATTATAATTTCAGTGGTCATTTATTAGATGAACTTGGATGGGTTTCTCATACTTATCTGAATTTCCTTCCAATTTTTCCTTCAATGAGAAAGTGCATTTAGCCTGAAATGTCATCTTGTAATTCCAGCATCAGTGGGCTGACTGAAATTTCAAATGCCTATTGTTCACAGAAAATCCAAAAAATAATGACTAAATAAAATCTTTTTAAAAGAAAGGCATGCTTGTTTTATATATAACTATTGTAAAAATTTTGATGTGAATTTGAAGAAATCTGTCAGATTTCATATTTCAATCTGTTTTTCATAGTTAATAGCAATATATTTCTTTCTTAAGACTGAGTTGAACCCAAGTAGCCTATATTGGGCACATTTCTGTGGGATTTTTTTGTTGTGCATTGATAACGTTATCCTAAAAGGAAAAAAGAGAAAATAAAAAGATCAGACACAAAGAACACATACACAACTCTGTTAAATTAGGAGCAATACTCTGGAAATACAGAAGACTGGAAAAAAATGTGTACACGCCTTAAATGGCAATTGATTCACTGAATGCCTCACGAGACAGATATAACGGAATGCTAATTAACTGGTTTTCTAGCTCAAAACCATAAACCAAAATAAACTCTTCCAGCCTAATCATGTTTACTTAATTTAGGGCCTAATAAAGTAATGGCAGGATCAATAGGTGGACTTGGAAGGGAGCAGTGCACTTTCAGAAGAACATTTTGTTTGAACTTCATGAAGAATCTCTATAGAGGTGCCTGTCTTGGATAAATAAACAAGATAAGCTAAAGAATAGAAGAAATGTAATGACCTTGGGATGCCTGTTGCAATGCGAAGTCACCTACAGTGCAGAATTTGAATACTGAGGTTGATGAAAGATATTTTATCCAAACAGAAATAAAAATAGATACCTACAGAATATGAGTAAATAAAAGATTAGTGAAAATGTTCTAGTCTGTTTCCTAGAGGGATTCATCACGATGCATGGAACAGATAACACTCTGTTCAGAATTTCACTTTGCTCCAGCATTTGTTTTTCAATAAGTTTGAATTAAAGCTATCCATTTCAAGTTAAAACTGAACGCAGTGGTACTAAGGTTACTTCCTTATCTTGACAGAAATATCCATGTCACCTGTGATCAGACAACAGCTGGAAAACTCAGCAATATTATTATGTATAAAAAGCCCCAAATTTCCAATAATTAGTAGTACCTATCAGTGAAGACATTGCCTACAGTGTCTTTGTATAGAATTCTGTCAGATCCTCTTATTAACCTTATTTAGGAAATCTCAACACACCAGATGAGAACAAAAGCTAATAAAGATCCAAAAAGGCTTGGAAATCACTTTAATAAAATCATTAACTACATAAGAAGTTAAACTTTCTATATCTTCTTTCTTCTCTATGTATCTCATTTCTTCTATGATAAGGAAAACAATGGCAACATCAATGAAATTAAAAAATAATAAATTAACTTTTTAAAAATGAGAAGGTAGACTCGGGAACAGAATATGTTCCTGAGGTTAAGGAATGTTAGACTTAAAAAAAATAATTCATAGTCTTTGTGGCCAGTAACAGAATTTGCAGCTAAATAAGATGGTGACTTAACTTGAAGTAAATGTTTCTACATTTCCTTAACAGGAATTCCTTAACAGGAACCTTGACAAAGTTTCAGAGGAACCTTCTGATATGGAAGCCATCTGAGTTCTTTTCGTTTTCTTTTGAAGCAGCTGGTACTTGTCATTTTGGGAGTCTGAACACCTGACAAATTTTTGGCAGCTCTGAACAAGTCTGGCAATTTCTATTAATTTATATTACTGTCTAAAACATTTCAAGAGCCCACAGCTCAGTTATCACAAGAGGGCACTACAGGAATGCCTGCTAAAAAGTACCCAAAGAGTCATCTATCTCAAGTTGATTATTTTTTCCTTTTTCATTTTCTCCTTACATTAACAAGATCTCACAGTTTGTTAATGAAAAATATTCATCTGGTGAAGACATTCAAGAATTTGTACAATATAGTGTCAAAACACTATGTTATCAAATATTTAACGTTTACTATTCTTTACAGGGCTCTAAAACATTTCTTCCATCCCTATCTTGCCCTTATAATCTTTTTCATGACCAAGTGTTCTCTTTATATGTTTTATAGTGTGATCAACAGCCCAAGTGAGGTGCCTCTACACACAGCATAGGGAACAAGCAGGAGGAGCTGAAAGCCCGCAGTGCAGCCAGAAATCTGTGATCTAATTGCTATTGCTGAAACATCAGGGATGAGTCACTCAATTGGAATGCTTGTCAGCAACAGGAGACTCTAGCTCCAAGGATATCCTTGCATAGAGGATCACTTCTTATTTCAGGTGATAAAAGGCCCAGCCAGGGGACAAGTGCTACTAGACCTGTTGCTTGCCAACATGGCTGAACTAATTAGAGATATAAGTCTGGACTTGGTGATCACACCTTGATGGAATTCACAATGATGAGTAGAGTCAGGACACTGATTTTAGGAGAACAAACCTTCAGTTATTTAAGGAATTGGTGGATGGGACTCCCCAGGAAACTGCCCTCAGGAGTAAAGGGGATGAACAGACATGACAGCTCTTTAAGCACATTTTTCTCAGAGTGAAAGAGATCTTGATTCCTACATGTAAGAAATCAGACAAGGATGGCATGAGACCATCATGGCTCAGGAAGGACCTTCTGACCCAACTTAAATGTAAGAATGAAACACACAGGCACTGGGACCAGGAACATGTCTCCTGAGAAGAATATAGGGATGCTATCTAGATGTATAGGGATCAAACTGGGAAAGCTAAGACACGGTTGGAGCTGAATTTGGCAAGGGATGCAAAGCATAAAAAGAACATTTACAACTATGTTTTCCAGAAAAGAAAAGTGAAAGAAAATGTATCCAGCCATACCGAAGTAGTGTCCACTGACATGGAGAAGACCTGAGGTACTCAACAAATTTTTGTCTCATTTTCCAATGGCAATTTCTCTTCCCACCTCTCTCAAGTCCCTGAACCTCAAGGACTGGTGAACAAAGTCCCTTCCATCATAAGAGAGGATCAGGTTCAAGGCCACATGAGGAACACACAAAAGTCCATGGGAGAAAACAGCACACATCTGAAGGATGTACTCTGAAGGAATTTGTTGATATAGTTGCCAATTTGCCACTCTCCCTCATGTACAAAAAGTGATGTCAAGGCAAGTGAAGTCCCCAGTGACAGCAGAAAGGGAAACTACAGTTTCGTTTTTAAAAAGAATAGAAAGGAAGACCCTGGGAACTACCAACCTGTCAGTTTCATCTCTGTTCCTGAGATTATGGAGCAGATCCTTCTGCAATGCGTGTTGAGACTAAGGAACATAAGGAAGTGATTAGAGATAGCCAACACGGGCAAATCATGCCTGACTAAGCTGGAGGTCTTCTATAAGGGACTTACTGTGTTAGTGGACAAGAGAAAAGCTCTGGATATCATCTACCTGGCCTTTGATAGAATTACCCACGACATTCTTACCTCTAAACTTGAGAAATTTGGGATTGCTGGGTGGGCTGTTAGGTATATAAGGATGACCACGAGTTATAGTCATAGTCAATGACTCAGTGTGCAAGTGGAAACAAGTAGAGAGTGTTTTCCCTCCAGGATCTCAGCACTATTTAATTTCTTCATTAATACAATCAGTGGGATTGAGTATACCCTTTGCAAGTTTGCAGATGACACTAAGATGAGTGGTGCAGTTAATTTGCTAGAGGGAGAGGACATCATCCAGAATGACCTTGACAGGCCTGAGGAGTGGGTCCATACAAATCTCATGAAGTTCAACAAGGTCAAGTGAAAGATCCTGCAAGTTGAGTTGGAGCAATTCCCAATATCAGTACAGACTGGGAGATGAATGAATTGAGAGCAGTCCTGGGCAGAAGGGTGGGTGTTATTGGTTGATGCAAGATTGGATATGAACTAGCATTGTGCGCTTGCAGCCCAGAACCCCCCGTGTGCTGGGCTGCATCCAAAGCCCCGTGGGCAGCAGGGCAGGGAGGGGATTCTGCCCCTCTGCCCCGCTCTGCTGACACCACATGTGAAGTGCTGCATCCAGCTCTGTGGTACCCAGGAAGACACAGGATTGTCAGAATGGGTCCAAAAAGGGACAGAAAATATTATCAGGGAGCTGGAACACCTCTCCTATGAGGCCAAGCTGAGAGTTGGGATTGCTTGTCCTGGAGGAGAGAAAGCTCAAAAGACACCTTATTGTGTCCTTTCAATATAGAAAGAGAGCTTATAAGAAAGATGGAGAGGAACTTTTACGCCAAGGCATGTGATGACAGGGGCAATGGTTTTAAACTAGGAGTAGGTTTCAACTGGACATAGGAAATATTTTTTTGTGATGAGGATGGCGAGGCACTGGAACAGTTTGCTTAAAGAAGCTGTGGATTACCTGTCATTTGAAATGTTCAAGGTAAGATTGGGTGGAGCTTCAAACAACCTGATCTAATGTAAAATGTCCCTGGCCATGGCAGGCAGGCTGGACTACATGAACTTGAAATCACTGCAGTCCCCATTACAAAAACCATGCAACACAATCCAGCCCCATGATCTTCAGAAAATAATGCCTAACAAACTTACCTCTTCTTCATTATTTCTGCTCATGGGGATTCCTGTTACTGAAGACCCCACTTTTCCAAGGAAAACCTGTGCTTTTTCTTTTGAAGGTATGCTCTGCAGGAGGTAAGGTATTCATGTGAATAGTTATACCATGTGCATACCTGTATTTTAAATGGCTTTTCTCTTTTATTCCTAAAAAAGACTACAGCAGGTATAGGATATGCTTTAGTGCACCAGCAAGGTTATGCTTTGGTTTAAAGCTGGTTGGCTGTTTGATTTTTACTAACAGTGTAGAGTAATCATATTTTTTTCCAGTTAAACACACTCAATCTTTCTCAAAAAAAACCCTATAAAATGCATCTTAAAACTAAACTGTATACATATATATATATGTGGTTTTCTGTCAATATTCAAACACAAGAATCCCTGCTAAAGCAGAGAGACAAAACTTGGAAGACTTTGGTTTTTTCCAAATGTGAATTAAAGCTCATGGCAAACAATTTTCTCATGAGATAAAATATTTTGAAATCACGTCATTCTAAATTTTTCATAAGATCCTAAAATTCTGGCATTTTTTACTTCATTTTACTGTTCCAATATTTTTCTATAATAGTACTCTTAGTGTTGTTAAAACAATAAAGTCAAAAAATTCTGGTCTCATAAAAATTTTTTTTAAAAATTTTGTCCTGTATTTTGATTCCACCGAACTGATGTTTTAAAGAGGAAAGTTATTGCATCAGAATTATTTTGACTAATTTTACTTACTAACATACCCTTACTAAAATAATTTGAAACATCCTGAACCCTGTGAAATATAAGGTTTTTTTCTGGATTTATTATGCGTGTTTGTCACCTTCCCTCTGGCATGGCCTAACTGAACAGGGACTATCTACATGAGTAAGAACAAGTTTTATTTTCTGTGGGTGAGCTGATGGCTTCTGGTTACTTTATGTTGCGCAAGAAATACAGTATACCCCTGTGTTCTAGATAGCACAAATGTTCAGGTATCTTACCAATATGAGCTAGCTAAAAAAGACAGAATTGCCCCTCTGTGAGTATAAAATAAAATTTAATCTGTCTTCAGACTTACAAGTCCTTTTTTATATTTTTTGAGTTTGTAACTTCAGGGCTTCTTCATAGCTAAGGAAAACCAAGACTTTGTAACTGGGTGACACTATTCTCTTAAAAACTTGATGTAAAGAAAGTCTGTGTGTCTCTTTGATACCAAGCTAGGAACTGTGTTTCAGGTTAAGGATATCAGTGCATTATTTTAAGGTGACTTTGCTGTTTTTCAAAATGAGATAAGTGAAGATGGATCATAAAATGCAGTACAGTTCTGGTAGGCTTCTTTAAGAATAGTAAGGTTAAGCTAGATTTAAGAAGCTGCTGGAAATTCACATCATAAAATAATCTCTTGAAGGCAAGGAATCAGCAAGCCTGTGATTTCAAAACAGAATAAAAATCAAATTTCCCAGTAGTACATATTCATGAACTTTTTGTTTCTCTGTCAGCTGCAGCAGATGCATAATATACATTGTCTATGCACATACTATTTTGCCAGAGCAGTGGTTAAAAAATGGTTTGCATTGTACTTAGATTCATCACATTTCAAATGCACATTTGTCTTCCAATGATGAAGGGATATATTATACACATTTTGATAAAATTGTGGCTTCAGCAAGTTTTGTTTCTTTCGCAGGTCCTTTGATGGCTAAAGGTCTTCCTGTGACAAATTTTGTTAGGATTTTGGAAGGTGTGTTCCTCTCAATCCATAGGCAATTTTGCAATTGGATGTATGCAATAATTAAATAGTTTGTATTACTACTGGGGAACTCTTGATCAGCTGTAGTGGGTAAAGCTCTAGTTTGGCAAATACGCTGAGTCATTCACCAAGGTGGACTTGACATAAAAACTGGGCACTATCCTTTCAATTCTTTACAAATGTTCACACACAAATGTTTGATATTCTGAGAGCTGGAATTGATTTCCTCCTTTTCAATACATTTAAGAGGATTTGCTACCTAAGTACTGACTGAATGGTAGACTGGCATTGCTGCAGCATCTTGCTACCTGTCTGAATTGTGGTATTGAACTACTGTTTCAGCCACTGAGGTCTTTTCACTTATGGTTCAGATATCAACAGCCTCCTAACAGCACACTGGCATGGAAATTCTTTTTTTCACTTGATGAGAATGTTGCTTTAAAAAAAATTATCTTTTTTGAGTTTAGAGCTAGGAAAAAAGCAGCATAACATCTGATAGACTGCTGTAAAATATACTTGGTAGTCTTGTACATGGAAAGCCAGCTGCTTTTTCTGCCATCACAGAAGGAAACACTCTGTAGTTCCTGAGACATGTAAAATATGTTTCAAGTGAGAGCATTCAAGTTGAAAATTCCTCTTGAGTACTAATAGAAGTTCTCTAATGAAGAAAGACAGAGAAAGCAGACAGTTTAGAAGACTGTGGAGGAAAATTCTGGTCGTTATGCTGCACATCCTGGTGTGGACTATTTCGACAAAAACTTTTAATAGCAATTTAAAAAAAATATAAGTCATGCAGAAATGGTTGATAATACACACAAATCAAGGTGGCAACTTAGATTAGCTCAGTTAATCAGAGCATGGTGCTAATAATGCTGTGGTTGCAGGTTTGATCCCTGTACTGGGCCATTCTCTTAGGAGTTGAACTCGCTGATCCTTGTGTGGGTCCTTTCCAGCTCAGAATATTCTGTGATTCTGTAAATAAAATACATCTGCTAAATAGGTTGCTGATTTTCCTTGTAAATATTTTACTCAGTAAACTCTGAACATATTTGAAATGCTAAATACAACAGCCTAGTAATCCCAGAAAATGTTAAAACTGGGAGTTGAGTAAAAAAGGGAGTTTAGTTACACATTGTATTTAAGAATTTTAATGTAGATGCAGAAAAAAAAATGTAAATTATATTAAGCAGAGTTGAATTCCTAACCTCTGGATCTCCTACTCTGTCAATAACAAAGAAGATAAATATGACAATAAGAATTATAAAACTCATAGTTGATAGCCTTACAGTGGAAGTATTGGAACATATGCATATATTATTAGAATCATTCAAATATAATGTAATTACCTTAAAAAAATCATTAAAGCTTGGACTAGCCAGGACATATAATATTACATACTTGAAGAAACTGTCAGGCTGTCTTGGCAAGGTTTTCTGCAAGATTAAAGGCAGTGAGAAACCTGCCAATACTGGCACTACACTGCACTAATAAATAACATGGGAAATTTATATAAATCAACAGTTGGCAGAGAAGTTTGACATTTTTCTCCTATGCTGGAAGAAAGGAAAAAAATAAAGACTTTGCTGTATTTTATTGCAACAGGTATTTGAGGTTGTACAAGTGTACAACTTATAACAGAGATTATAATGCTTGAGCATTATATTACTGTTACATGCCAGTTTTACAGTTGCTTCTGACTTTCCCAAATTTTGGCCATATGGGATTGATTTTTTTGTCAGATGTTTTAGTACAAACTACTATCATTACCTTGTGTTTATTTTTAAAAACTCTGCCCTGACCCTCCAACCCACCACTCCAAATCTTGAAATAATTTGAAACAGCCTTGTGTTCTTGTAAGTAAAACTTTAACATTTTGATTTTAAATACCTTGCAGATGCTTAGTAGGAATTCTTTACACCTTTGTTGCTTAATTCTTCAAAGATTTTCTTTGCATTGGCCATTCTCTAAGACATTGTCCTTGCAATTACTGATCTTTGTGTCAAAGCAGTGTTAGCCTGAGGTCCAAAGCTGTCCAGGGTCTGCTCTGCTCCCTTTTCTCTTGTTTCCACACTTCTCACTGAAGCAAGAACCGAGAGACTGAATAAAAATTTTGTCTACCAAATACGGATTATATAATGGGGTCTGAGTGCAGTAAGACAGGGTAAAATAGGGAACTGGATCATAGACTTAGAGCAACTTCACAGGCTGAGGTTGGCTGGGAAAATAGATTTGTTTGGGCAAAGGAGACTTTGACAGAGCTGGCAAGGCAAAAGGACTAGGAATATGTGCTGAGATGTGGATGGCATGTTTGTACATTGAAAATAAGTAAAGCAAAATAAACCAAAAACCAATGTTGCTGGCAAAATATTCTCAAGTATGGTAATTTTATTTGACTTTACTGCTTGACAGTGGACAAAAATTTCTAAACCCTGATTCAGACAATAAGCAAAAAAATAAAAAACCATTAAAGAAATACTTATGTAGCATTTCTCCTCTTCCTTCCATAAGCTCTATTTTCAATGCATTCACTTTTGTGTACACTCTCTCCATCAAAATTATTTTAGGGAGGTGTTGGGTTGCAGAGGAAAAAGAGGTGATCTGCATAATTGTGTTTGGGGGCTTTTTTTACATGACATCCTGTTTGGCCATGCTGGGCATAGTGGTTCCTTTCTGCTGCTCTGCACTTCCTGGTTTCCTGACACCCTGTTCTCCTGTCTGTGCAGTGGTCCGGATTGTTCCCAGGCCATGGCGCCTCAGGTCTGTTCCCTCTCTGGAAGAGATTGCAGTTTTCCAGGGGGGTCCCTACTCAAGGATGGTTCAAACACTGGTCATGGCAACACAAGAGCATCCCTGCCTTTCTGTGAGTCACCCATGGGCTGCAGTTCTTCACAGCTGGCCCAGTCTTGGCACAGGTGAGCCACAGCCACAGTCCCTTGCCCATGTCCCTACTCCAGCCTGTATCACCACCCTAAGTCAGTTCATGGCCTTCTCCCACACAGGGTACCACCATACCCACCTCCTACTTACACCTTGTCACTTCTGGCCCATGCATGGAGTTGGCCTGTCACCTGACTGAAACCGGGGAATTGAACACTGAGATGGGATTAGGATCAGGGAAGTAAGACTGAAGCCTGGGACTGAATCAGAATGGCAGAATAAAAGGGGAAGTGAATCAGAAAAATTCAGTGTGGCATCAGTGGGGACAGATAAAAGTGGCTGGTAAAAAGTCTGCTATGGGATGAAGGAGGATGACATTGTGGTAGAGACCTCAAAGGCATTAAAGTGAAAGTTGCCAGGAAAGAAGGCTCTGTATTTCACCAACACATAGCATGTGTTTCAGCAAACTATTCAGCCATTCAAAACTCTTTTATGTATGCTCTGCTCCTCCTTTCCAAGATTCTGGAATTCTCTGCATTGGTCATATTTTCCTTGCACATGTTATGAAAAATATTTTCTTGTTACCAGCCTGACACACAAGTGTGGTGATGTGTCTGCACAAATGTAAAAGTATGTGCAAAGATGTTTTGATCTTGCAGATGAATGAGGCACACTATCCCTGGAATATCCTTAAAGAAAACAGGAGGCATCTTCACAGTGTGGACTCCTGTTGTGGGCTGGGTACAGAGAATTATATGTATTCAGGCTACTGAGAGAGATTCAGGTGTCATGAGGATATTTCAGGATGGATATTTCTTACTCTGTTGGGTTTCTACTTCCTTTCATCATTTGGCAGCAGCAGCAACAATAGGAAAAAGAAGAAGGAAAAAAAGAAAGCAACTGTCTGGAGATATTTGTCCTTATGTGGTACTGATTTTTGTTTTCACTTTAGTGTATTCTGCATTGTAAAAAACAATGGTAAGGCTTAGTCTGTTCTTTGTGTTTCTTTGAACCTTCAGGAAAAGTTCTCATTTGTATACAAATTCTACCTGTTCAATCTCACAGAGCAAAGCCTCATTCTGCTGTAATTAAATCAGACAAAAACCCAGCCAAACAAGAGCCAACAGATGGTGTGCATCATATGACAATCTTTAGGAGTCACTTTGAAGTAGTGTTCTTTGTAATAAGCCCTGTCACAACATGGTGTATTAACAGGTCCCCATTTTCAGTTTCCAAAAATGCTTTGTATGATGTGTTGAAGAATCAAATATTTGTCTGCTTTTATTGTTTAATCTTCATTTATATTTAGTATTGATCAGGGAACCACCATTCACATCAAGAACTGAATGAACAGAGGAAGTTAAACATCTGGATAAAAATATTGCTGAGTCCAGATCACACAGACATATTCAGAAATGTATTTTCAAGTGTTTCTAGAGTACAGGACCTTAGAAGACTAAATTCAGAAAGAATCAGAGAGTAGACATTTTTCATCATAAAGGAAGTTATTGATGCATTTATCTACACTCTGGTTAATAACATATTAATCTAATGCCATAAAAGTTTTTCAGAGTAATGGTATGGCTTTCTGTTAGCAAAAAGAAAGTGAGGTTGCAGGAGATTCCCTTCTGGGCTTGTTTATGTCTTGCCATCCCCATTACTTGTTTCTGACAGCTAACACCCACTTCTCATGCAAATCTTGCCTTGAACTTTTTGCTCAAAGGAAAATCTTACTTTTCTAAGACCATGTTGTAATTATATTTGTCATTCTTGTCATATTGCTTAAATGTCACTCTGGAGAAAATAATACAGTAATTAGCAGTGATTTGTTCGGAATGTTTGCTCTGGGTCTAGTTCTTCAGAGCAGCAATCCTCTAACTTTTGTATTGGGGGATGACACTTCTTGCTTCCTGTTGCAGTCAATGATTTTTGCCTCTTCACCACAGATGTGGTGAAGATTTCTCTGTGTGCCCACATTCCTGGGCTAACCTCTGTGCATTCACAATCACAATTCTGGTGTGCTGCAAACTCTCACCTGTCCACTTCCAGTACAACACCTAATGCAACAAAAAAAACATGCCAGAAAAAATGTTCTTGCAGTCAAACCTGCTTTGTCTTGTCTACTCAGGGTAGTGCAGGGATTTTCTACACTGCCTTGAATTTAAATAACACTGGTCATGTTCTCTATCCAAAATCCTCTCATTGCAGAGGTCACTGTGAGCCACTCCCTTCCCTTTTGCTTAAGAATGTCTTCTCCAGCAATAAAATTTGTTCTGTAGAATATTTTTAAATGCCTTATTTTAAATAAGGAACTGACTCTGGTGGGGGTTGACTTTAACAAAGCTAAAGATTCTGATTTAAGGAATGAATTTTAAGCAGCAATGTGACCTGAGTAAAGCTGTTCACCCCTTAAGAACAGTGACAATAAAATAGAACAATATCAAGTATAGCTGCATTTTGTTACCAGATAAGAATTGCAGCAGATAATTTACACATTGAAGATATATAAAAGAACTATGCTGAAATTCTAGATGTGACTGAAATACAGATTATTTAAAAAACAAAAATCCTGAATCATTGAATAGAAAAGAAAAATAAGGTTTCTCCATCCAATTATTTCTGGCCAATTTTTTTATTTTTCTATAATTAGATATTAAATCATACTATAACACCCTATAATACAGGCTATTTCTAATGAATTTTTATATTTCACTTTCAAATACAGCTAATAAATGCATGTTTTAATACAGATTTTAAAAAGAAAATTGAAGCTGTAAACCTGTACATATAAAGATTGGTGTCAGAATGAATCACATTTTTGTCATTTGAAGTTGTGTACCTCAAATGTATTAGCAAAGAATCTTTGTGAAGTCTTTTGGTGGATTGTCATATTTTACAGTTTCAAAAGCAGGCCAAAATCTGGGTTTACTGGCATTTTAAGGATTAAAACCACATTTTGTAGAATATTAAATAATAAGCACCTTTAACAGAAAGCAATATAATATAATTCTAGATGACAGTCATGTCAAATTGCTCTTCTCAGCACAAGTGAATACATTTTGTTGTATTTTCAGATTGCACGTTTCTTTTGTTTTCTGTGGTATGGAACCATTGATAAGAATTCTATTGATAATTTTTATTTTTCCATGGACCCATTTCTGAAGTGAAACCCTTGATGTTATTAGCTGGCTGGAGGTTCTTCCTCTTTTTTTTGCCCCCCACAGCAAAATATGGTTCTTGTCCTTCATTTTTCTAATCCCTTTTTGAAGCTCACTTCTCTCACTTTCAAGAATGTTTATGCAAAGTTCCATGAGACCATGTAACATTGCATTATATCAGGCATTATTTCATCGTAAATGTCTGACTTGGGATGAAAATTAGGAAATAACATTTCCTAAAACTGTGACTTTTTTGCTGCTCTGCTAAGAACATTTAGTTACATATTCCTTTATAATCCCTTGACAGCGTTATGTTTATAATAATTTCTCATCTATACTAGGATCTCTTTCTGTGATTCACTTTTGCCATATCTGGAAACAGGTACTTGGCTTCTCTGAGGTACTGTATGAGATATGCTATGAGATAGATGGTGAGGGGATTTGCATGAGATACACCACGAAATGTGGGATGACAGGATTACAGTGGGCAGGATGGCCCACTGATGGTGGTGATAAGTTATCAGGTGGAGGCCAGATGACCCTTATTGCTGCAATTTGCCACGTGGAAGAGGGACTGATACTGGCAGGTCACAGTTCTGTTCTGCTCTTGTGCAACACCCACAGCCTTTGCAATTTCTCTCCTTGTAACTCTTGATATGCCTCTTTTACATATAAGATTGGTGTCCCCCTGTCCGTGCCTTATACGGCAGCAGCAGGACGTTTGACTACAGTCCCACCTCTACTTCTCCCAAAAGTATAAACTGGCATTTGAAGTCCTCCATTTCAGAGGATCAGGATACAACCACCTTGCAGATAAGTCATTGGGCCTGCTCACCTCTCCTTCCCAAAGCAGGTCAGATTTGTTCCTCCAACTGTGTTGGAGTGTACCCAGGAATACTTGTACATAGTGCTATACACTGATATTTTGTAGGTCTAGAGAATTTATCTCTGGCAATCTAACAGGAATCTATAATCTGTTGCTTTAATAAACTGCATTATTTTTGAATCTGTGAAAGTTCCTATTGAACTCAGCCAGACTTACAGTGTTCAGTTGGTAAGTCATATTATTGGAGAGGTTGTGATCATAAATGAGACCAGAATTACAGTGTAACCCACACTATTGGCGCATCTGGGATCTTATTTAATGCAATCAAGCTTATAGAGCCAAATTAATGGTACAGAAATTAAGCCCAGATGCACCCAGCCCCTCTGATATCTGAGGAACAACTGGAAAACAAGGGGTTCATCTTTTACCAAATTTCTATATTCCTAACATGGCAGTACTAAGAGCTTCATATTCCTGCACTGTTTCTTTAGACCATTTTGGATGTTTTCCTTTAAATTTCCTACAGCAAGGAGAATTTCTATAGGAATTTCTTCACTGTGTATTTCTGTTCTTCACTGAGCCATTGCAATATTAAAAACTGTTTCAGTCTCATGCTTTGTTCTTGCTACTAAACTTCTGCTTTCAGAAATTTACTCGACTCAAATAGGTTGAGAGATCACAATATTCTGAGTTTTCCAGCACAACTAGTCCAGAAGATGGAGCTTGTTGTATTCTGAGGTATTTAATATAATTTCCAAATCTATAAATATTTGACTCACAAGCAGTGTCAAATTAGAGCGCATGGCCCAGGACTGCATCTAGACTTTTCTGAAATATCGCTAGGGAATGAGTCCTCGTAGCTTCTCTGGTCAGCCTGGTTCAGTGCACAGTCACCCGCACGGTGAAGTTTTTCCTCATATTCAGGTGGAACTTCCTCTGCATCTGTTTCTGCCCGTTGCCTCTTGTCCCGCTTCTTGTTAGTGCTGGTCTTTGGTATGTCCATCAAGTTGGCCAGAAAGCCATAACATCAGTGTGACCTTGTTGCTTTGTGCCAAAAAATTATTGCTTGATTAAAAAAATACTAATTGTTTGGTTGAGGTACTATGAAGGATACTCAGACGGTAAAATGGAATAATCTCATTCTTTCAGCTGCTATCTATACACATATTCCTAGCATTAAAAGTGGAAAAGCTATGGGTGGTTGGGGTTTTTTTCAGTTTAATGATAGAAGCAAAAGCTCTGGAAAGGGCAAAAAATGCCAAGTGGTTGGAGTGGAAAAAACCCTTTTTTGACCAAACAAAAAAATATTATCTTCTAAAAACTCAACATTCTCTTCTTTTTTGGATGGAAATTCTTTGTCACATCAACCTGATTTTGCTTCCTCTGTATTTGTTTATAACCTAATTTCCCATGTGTAAACGAAAAGAAGGTAAAGAAGAAGGAAAAAAAGTACACAACCCAGGATCTTAACTACAACTGACAGCAGGTTCTTAGGCTTTTTACTGCCTGAAGTCCAGACTCAAGATATACAGTGTTCAGCTTTCTTCTGTGCAGCAGATCACTGTGTGCATCATCAGTGCATTGCAGAATAGCTGCAAGTCAGGTTTTTTTTTTAGGGAAGCTGAGAGGATGAGAAAGAGGTTATGCTACTCTCTCACAGAGGCTGAAATTTGTGAGATTTTTGGGAAATGAATTTTCCTTAAATGACATTGCTGCCATTCCCAGATCTTCAAGGCAAATGATGCATCCTGCTATTTCACTAATCCAAATATTATATTTAGGCTGAAGGAATGTAATTAGCATTGGCTCATAATCAGTTTTTGACAATACTAAGCTTTAAAATAATTTTTTATTCAAATAATTATTCATGCTAATTTAAAGCCTTTTAATGCATCATCAGTATAACAATTTTCATACAGAGGGAAGGGCATGTTAGTGCATAGGCTTACAGTCCTGTACACCTTTGCCATACCTGATGGCCAAAGTCTTCACAAACAGTTAACACTATTTTGTAACTCTTGAAACTACTTAGACTTCAGTACACCCAAAGATCTTTGTCATTCTTTTGCCCTATCAAAATATTTCAACATCCAGGTTTGGTTTCTAGGTCCAATGATGCATTTTCTCTAACACAACACTCTAAACACAGTTCACAAGCCAGAACCAGTTGTCTAAGGCATTAGATAAATAGAATATGAGTAGTAATGATTGTCCATACATGCCCATTACAAGTTAATATGGATGCTTTTGTGAAAAAAATTGGCATCAATTCATCCTCTGATATATATGTGTCATTGCAAAGTTAATACATGTTGAGATGATCATACATTCTCTCTCTCTCCCCATATACATTTATGCACATATGCTTAAATATGATTCTTTATTACAGGTTCATACTCTAAGTTGTAGTTGGCAAAGATAATCGTGAAATGCTGACTGGACTCTTTTCTCCCTTCCTTCCTCCTCTGCATGCTGTGTTGGAAGAGAGAAGTGGAAACCCAGATTTTCTGTTTACTTTTAGAATGCAGTACTTAGACTCTGCCTTACAGAATCTTGGATTCTGTAGGGAGGAAGCTACATGTTTGTGATACCCTTTGGCTTCTGGGATTAGCTCAGCTTGATTGTTGTAAACCATTTCTGCTGGATTTTGAAGAGATGGATGAGAGGGACCCTCATCAATGTTTGTCTGTGTCTGCAGGGAGGGGTCAGAGCACAGATCGTGCTCTGCTCCTTGGTGCCCAACAATGGGACAATGGGCGGGAACTCATGCACAGGAAGTTTCACCTGAACATGAGGAAGAACTTCTTCACTGTGCAGTGAACTGAGCACTGGAACAGATCAGCCAGAGAGGGTTCTGAGTCTGCCTCACTGGAGACATTCCAAAACCATGTGGGTACAATCCTGTGCCATTTGTTCTAGGATGGTTGGACCAGACCTGACCCACTGTGTGATTCTGTGATCTTACAGCGCTCAGTGTTCACTATGACAATACTTTGTGTTAATCAGTACAGTCATATACTGCTTTCTACAGACACCATGTGTTCTCTCCATGGAATAATTAGGATGTTTATTTTATAGAATAATTGAGGATAAGGATCAGTTTTCCTTATCTGGAGGAGATAAGAAGCAATACTCTCTTTTTGTTAGCCACCACCAGAAGGAAATGACATTTTGACCTGTGAAAATTTGTTGCATCTATGCATAGATGTATATTCAAAGCCCAGCTGTTCTAAAATGGGTATTTATTTCTCCTTTTCCAAAATTTTTTAGACAGGCAAAACGTGACATTTCATGGTCATATAGACTCTTCAAAAATATTACAGAACAGAGAAATAGAATCTGACATTTGATCTCTATAGAAATTCTCCTGGACAAAAGAAAAAGTCAAGTAAGAAATCAAGAGGTAAGGATGAAGAACTCCTTGGCGTAAGACCTCACGCCACCATGACTGAAATAACTTCATTGAATTCAACCATTCAAGACAGCATTGAAGTCATGCTATATGTTACTAGGACCCAACCATTTTGTTTTTATATTTTATTTTTACCATTTTCCTTATATTCTGGAAGTCAGTTATGTATATTTTGATGGGTTTACATCAAGCTGGCAGCCTGTCACTTAGTGGGTTTCCCCAGGGCTCAATTTTAGAGCCAGCAGTGAAGCTTGTCAGAGTTAAGGAGCGTCTGGACAATGCTCTTAGTCAGAGGGTTTAGTTGTAGGTAGTCCTGCAAGGAACAGGGAGTGAGATTCGATCGTCCTTGTGGGTCCCTTCCAAGTCAATATATTCCATAATTCTGTGATTAAAAATAGGATGGATGGTCCCCAAGCTCACCTAGATTTCTGATTAATTTGATATGTAAATGCATTCACTGAAATGCTGGCTAAACTACTTCAGTTAAGGACTTCTGTCTCGAAACACTTTTATCCTGAAACCAGGGAAAAATTCAAACTGAATAATTGATGGACACAACTTGGATCAGGTAAAGGCAAGAGGTTTACTACTCAGATAGTTATCATAAACAATCAAAAAGTTCAGCATCTGCACACTGCAGTTAAATATGCCAAAATGTATTTGCTTTAAATAGAACAATACTGTGGTTTATTCATAATAGATTATATAACATAGTTGCATTAACAATATTGTACTAGAATTTTCTGTGCTAGAATAATCAAATATTCATTGTTTATTGAAAAAGTCAATAATCCTGTGTTATTTTCCAAATATATTTAATTAATTGTCTATTAGACATGTCACAGGGTGGAAGTAGAAAGGAAAGCAAGGTGCAAATATTTCATTCTTTTCTCACCCATCAATATTCATTATAAGTCCATTTCTCTTGGCTCAATTTAATACATTTAAGTTAATCTGAAGAAAATTATTATTTAATTTCAGAATTTTGAGTTCCCTTTCCTCTTCTGTGAATCTATTGATTTAACATGTAGATATTTTCCTTCTTTAAAGTACAATTAGGAAAAGTATTTCTGATTCTAGTTAAGATTTCAAGACTATTTGTCCAGATTAGGATTATTTTACCTTGTTTTTACAATGCAGGTGTTCTGTAAAGTTTCCAAGTTCAATTTGGCTCATTTTTTAAAATTTGATTTTATTTGCTTTAATTGTGGTTAATGATAATTCTGCTGTATAGGAGAAATAGCCTAGGATAAACATCATTTTACCTTATTGGAGTAGTCTTATCCTGTGGCAATCTTGCAAATTGCCCATTTTATTACAGAAAACTGAATATGTTGGAGAATGAAAAAGGCAAGCCTTTGCCTCAAGGCAAGGAGGTGCAAGGTTATAAATCTTTTGAAAAATCCCTACTTATGTCTGTTTTCATAGACCCTTGCTGTCAAACAGGTAAACTCCTGCCTGTTTCACATTTGTTCCACCCTGCCAGAAATCCTGTGTACCATGAAGGCGGGGATACCTGCATATCATCCTCAGAGCATAACAGCTCTAATTCTTTCCAGAAAATGAAGAGATTAAATAGAGTTTGCATGTGATAACATGTTTTAGCTTCCAGTGCAGCAGCAGTAGGACCAAAGTCCAGAGATCTTTTGCCACCCAGGTTTTTCAAACTTTACACAGGTAGACATAGTTTTGTCACACTAGCTCTTGAATAGCAGTCCATTTTGTGTTTCCCAGCTTCCTTTTTAATAAAACAGTTTTAAAAGAAATCACATCCTTATTAATTTTTTTTAGGACATTGGAGGTATTTGGTTAAATTTAGCTAACAAATAAAGCACTAACTCCTATGTCATAGGATCACAGAATCATAGAATGGTTTCGATTGAAAGGGAGCTTCAAAATCATCCAGTTCCAACCCCCTGCCATGGTCAGGGATACCTTCCACAAGAGCAGGTTGCTCAGAGCCCCATCCAACCTGGCCTTGATCACCTCCAAAGATGGGGCATCCACAGCTTCTCTGGGCAACCTGTCTCAGTGCCCCACCACTGTCACAATGACAGATTTCTTCCTTAAATCCAGTCTAAATCTACCCTTTTCTACTTTAAAGCAATTACCCCTTGTCCTGTGACAATAGACCCTGCTAAAAAAACCTGTACCCTTCTTTCTTGTCAGTTCCCTTTTGGTATTGAAAGACAGTTGTCAGGTCACCCTGAAGCCTTCTCTTTTCCAGGCTGAACAATCATAATTGTCTCAGCCTTTCCTCACAGAAGGGGTGTTCTATCCCTGTGATTCTTTTTGTGGTCCTCCTCTGGACCTGCTCAAATAGGCCCATGCCTTTCCCAAGCTGAAGATTCCAGAGCTGCAGGCAGCACTCAACACATAGGACAGATCTAACTAATTGATATGCCTTTTCACTCAGTTCTCTCTAAAGCTAAAGATCTGATAAAGTGGCAAGGTAAGAGGAGCCTGCAATGTTAAAATCCTTTTGCTCATGTGTACAGAAGGGATTTAGTATAAAAGTCTAATAATACACTTGTACTTTCAGTACCCAATTAATATTATTGTAAATTAATACTTTCCTGTGTTTGCATATACACACGACCTTCATGCATATATATAACAATCCTGTTTGTGTTTGTTTAGCATTCTACTTCACCAGTTAATAATTTACTGAAATCTAGTTATTCTTTATAGGCATAATCTTTACAGGAAAAAGAATGAAATCCCCTCAAAAAATTTAACTTCATTCTGCCTTTGGGGAAAGGAACAGCAGATGATGCCAAAACCAACACGTCAGTGCAGGGATGCATGAAGGTTGTAAGGGCTGAATTCTGTTATTAAGGAAAAGGTACCTTGTTCAAATGGCATTAAGCTGATTACAGAAGGAATATCCTGAGTACAAATAGCTGTCCCAGCAAATTTAGGCTTTTCATGAGGCAGCTGTGATCCAAAATTCAATGTGATCAAATAGGTTAAATCACAAGCAATCCCTGGAGCTACTAAAGAACCTCACAAAATTTTTCATCAGCTTTTCTTCTCCTTTCTGCTAATTCATCTTACATGTTTACATGAATAGAAAGGAAGAAGTACAAGTTTTGTTTCACAGTTAAAATAAATTACTGGTCTCTTCCTCTTTTGCATGCAACCACTTAAGAGTCAAATCTCTGCTCACCTGTGCTTTTTCTATCAAAAATAATTCCTTCAATTTGAAGGGCTTTAAGCATCTTGTTCTCTGGAAGGATAAAGAGATACTCTTGAATCTCCTTCTCAGCTAGTGACCTAATAACTGTACTCGATGTATTTGATCAAAACTGTACCCTCAAACACCTCTGCTGATCATATCACGGTTTCACCATTTCAAATTTCTGAGCTTTAGCAAGCATTTCTGCCTTCAGTGTTAAAGAGAATGTCCTTCTTATATTGCTAAGAGGTCTCATGTGAGAGGGGAAATTCCTATCTATCATTTATTTTGAGTAAAAACTTTAAATCATCTGAATTTGCTTCCTCTGTAAGTGCTTGTTCCTTTTTAAAATTAGATGTTCTGGAAATGTAATTAAGATAGTATTTTTTCCCCTTCAATAAGAAGTACTAATATAAGAGAGAAACATCAGTTTTCAAGCAATGCAGCAATCTGGAATCTGCATCTTAATTGAACACAAGCTTTTCTATTGTTCTTGCTTAGTCAGTTTTACAGCTCTAGCTTCGATGTGCATCTTTCACAATAAAACCAAAGGAACAATTTAAAAGCAAAGCTGCATATGGCAGAGTACAGTGGAATCTAAAAAAAACAGAGGTAGTTTATTTAACAGGAAGAGCACCCAAGGTGACAGAAAAGACTACATAAAATGTGTTGATTCTTGTGGGATGAAAATGTCGCATCCAAGCACATACAAGGTAATTTTTTTGTATATTCGTTGTTTGTTTTTTTCCCCAGGATAAGAAGGAATCCAGCTGCATTGTAGCTTCATCTTCTATACCTCAAATATTCAGTGAGAACACAAACCTGTCATGGGTTTATACTGCTGCAAATTGGACTGGAAAGCCCAATCTAATGCTTGACATCTGTCTTACAAGAGCTCAGTGAAGTCTTACCGAAATGCAGTATATCACTGCAAAGCTGTAACTACTGTCTTGGGTATTTCTTCTCTTTCTCTGTCACTTCCATGCTACATCAGTATTTTAATTTATTTTGCAGAAATACCTCCAATTCTCCTTGAAAAGTTTCACTCCTACCTTTTGCTCATTCCTTCCTACATAAAACCAGAGAACACTAATTTTCTTGTAAGGAGCTAAATGAAAAGCAGAAAGACAGCTTCCTTAATTCCTTTTGTTCTAAAAATTTGTGGGTTTGGGGTTTTTTTGGGGTTTTTTTTTTTACATTCCCGGTTTTCTGTCATGGTTTAAGCCCAGTTGGCAACTAAGCAGTAAACAGCCACTCACTCACTTGCTCACTCACTCACTCACTCACTCACCCTTCCATGATGGGATAGGGGAGAATCAGAGAAGTAAATGTAAGAAAAGTTGTGGGTCGAGATAGACAGTTTAATAGGGAAAATAAAAGTTGTGCACACAAGCAAAATAAGGAATTCATTCCCCAGTATCCATGGGTGGAACAGGGCCCCATCACACTTAACAATGACTTGGGAAGACAAACGACATCTTTCCATCTTTCCAAACATCCCCCTTTCTTCTTCTTCCCCCAACTTTAAAAACTGAGCATGACACCTTATAGTGTGGGACATCCCTTTGGTCAGTAGGGATCAGCTGTCCCAGCTGTGTCCCCTTCTAACTTCCTGTGCATGCCAGGTCCCCCTGCTGGTGGGGTGCAATGAGGGGCAGAAAAGGCCTTGACTCTGTAACAGCAATAACAAAAACAGCCCCCTTTTATCAGCACTGCACAAGCACTGCTCAGTGATAGCCGCAACATCCCTGTGTTATCCATGCTGTTTCCATCACAAATCCAAAACACAACCCCATACCAGCTAATGTGAAGAAAATTAACTCTGCCCCAGCCACAACCAGCATGGTCTCTGAGATATCAGGAGCCTCTTCTGCTTCTCCCCAAACTCTCTGCCTTCCTGATACCTATACTGTCCACTCATCACCTGGCATCAAGCTTTGTCTCTCAGGCTCAGGGCACAAAATGTACTGACCCAACACCAAACTGTTACTGGTTTGGCACTATTTCTCTGGCTGCATATTAAAACTGTCAAAGGTGCCTAGTCCCTGGAAAAATGCTTCCTTAGGCACTTCCTCGTGCCTTCAAATTTCATATATGAACCTGCTCTGCAAAGCAGTTTATGAATATCACACGCTTTTGCTTGTAGTAGCTTCGAAAGATCCTTTTCTGAGAAGCCAACTTATTCTAATCCTGGGTAATTTATTACCATTCTGGAAAGAATACTTAGAATATTGACTGAAGACATCTCCATTTGAATGTCTAGAAGCATGTAAACAGAAAAAGGATTTTTCTCTACTTCTTATATCATAAAAACTTCTTTGAGGTAAAATATTTCTCAGTTAATTGTGTCCAATTCAATAACCCTATTGAAAAGAAAATATAAATTTTTAAAGGAAATAATTTTAATAATAGTTAATAAACAAAAAGGTTTGGGCATGAAGCTGTCTTCTTGGCTGATAGATAGCCAATTGTAGAAAAAAGTAGCATATCCCAGGGAAATAATTCCTTTGGATTCCTCTTGTTTCTTAAACATTTCTGAGCACTTGGACACCATTAAAGACCAATGAATAGGCTCAGTGAAAACTGATTGAACCCTGCAGAGTAGCTCTTATTTGTCTCCTGTAAGAAAATCTCTACTTCTAAAACCAAGAAGAGACAAAACTAAAAGTAATTCTATGATAAGACATTAAATCTTCCTCTTTATTTAAGACTCTCTCTCAGGGATGCTGAGAGAGACACCAGCATCCTCTCCCTGAAAACAACTGTTCAGCTGTACGGGAAATAACTATGCCAGGTTATTGCACACCTGTTAACAAGCACAAAAGGACTCTATCTTTTTTACTTTGGCTTTAAAAATTACAGTAGTCCATTGAAGTTAAGTAGGTGCCATTGTAGATGCTGTTGTCTAGGACTGGACATGAAAGATGAATGAATGAATATAAAATGAGTGAGATAAAACACGTGCAAACTTTATTGCTACATTAGGACACATAGGATAAAGAAAGGAAAATAAAAATTTTATTAGGAATTTGCTAATGGGAGGCTTTCATAATACATTTCCAACAATTGTCTAACTTTCTGTTCTTTATTTGGATTGTTCATTTTTATTATTGTTTTATTTCCAGAACTTCCTCTGCTATTCTCTGCAGTTCAAATAAGTTGCTTTACCCTAAGCTTTGACTTCACAAATTTTTCTCCTAGAGAATTTGAGTTGGAATTTGCCTAATTCCTACCAGCATTCTAGCTACAAGTTTATTACTCCAAGCCAGCTTCTGCTCAAGCAGTGACAAACCACCTGTGGGAATAGATCAGACAAATACGAATCCCAGCCAGCTGTAACTACAGCAGGCGAATTGCTGGTTCACTGGAGTAGTCTACTTTTATTTATTTGTCCCTAATTATAAGACAAGGATTTTAGAAAATAAAATTATAGCTGTTTTCTGCAAGGCCGATCTCTCCCAGAAGAGTATGTTCGAACAGTATGGAAAAAGTTTATTTAAAATAATACTGTATCTTTCAAAATTAGCCTTCATCTGTGTAGACTGGCAATCAAATGTTACTTAGAATTGTATTCCAAGTAGTATAAAAGGGGAAAAAAATCCTTGGAAAAAAGGAATGTTCAGATATCTTCCTTTAAAATAAATGATCTGTACAGGAGGAGAGAGTTTTGAATGCAAGATTAATGTACATTATATTAAATGAATTCTTGCCATATACAATCTCATGGATGAAAGGTTTATTTGAATAGTTTTATTCAATTTGAAATAGGCCATTGTAACACTTTAGCATTGTAAAAATGGGCTTTTAAAGTGTTTGACACATGTAAAATGAGTTGGCTCTTCAACATCTGTTCTGAAATATTTACAAAAATCCCCTCTTAAATTTTAACATTGTGCTCTGAAGTGTTCTGCACAATGTAATCAGAAATCCTGGTAAATTTTGTTTCATTCAAATGTTAGATATCCGTGGAGAGCTTTGGGATGAAAAACTCCTACAGGTCTCTCTGTTGAAGACAGAAAATATTCTATTGATCTTTATATAAAACAAATTATACTGAAAATCTCTAGTTGCATAGAAATAAAGGCTTTATAATTAGTTTTTACAGATATTTATGTTTCAGGAAGGATATAAATCAAAAATTATAAAAGCATTACTATTACATTATAGAAAAAAAATTGAAAACACTAGAGAGCAGATTTTGGCATCTTCAGGGTTCTGCATTGTAGGGCACCAGGGGGAAAAGCCCTGGAGGAGAAAGGGGCCTGAAAAAACTGGTTAATACTTAAGGATAACTCCTAAGAGCTCCAAAGAGATGCATCCCAGCAGAGAGGAAAAGGCAGAGACCTTTTTGATGAACAAGAAGCTCCTGGACTGCTGCTGTTGGGGTGGCCGCGACACACGAACACGGACACTGCAGTGGATTAGTGGCATAGAGCGTTTCATTTCAAGAAGAACACACACTTATAGACTATTTTATGTTATCATTTGTGTTTCAAATTCATTGGCTACTAAACTACAACAATGGATCCACTGGCTATCATTTAACTACAATATATACAATTGGTTACCTGTAGCATAAGCATTCAAGCATTCAGAATAATAATAGATGAAGATATGTTGCTGTTTTCTCTTTCCCTTGTTTTGGATTCCGTACTTCTGTTGATACTACACTTCCACAAGTAAAGCAAAATTATTTTCTTCTTATGGGCTTTTCTCATGAATAGAAGCTAACCATGTCCAAATTAAGATCTGTGAAGCCTTCAGACCAGCCATCGGCATCAACACTGGACAAGCTGTAGCGGGTTCGGTTCGTAACTGAGCAGAAACACGAATTCCAGTGTAGTGGTTTTGTTCACATTTTTTACCTTCTGTGAGATAAGAATTAGGAGGAATGCAAA
>VZRQ01000912.1:737072-797421 GCA_013397975.1 Machaerirhynchus nigripectus
ATGGTGTCTATTCTCGTGCCTTTGCCTTTCCCTTTCACTTTCCTCTGACCTGGGAGACGTTAGGTGTCTGCAGGGTTCCATCTCTTCTGGGGAACTTAGAGTTCAGAAGGGGTTAATCTTACCCGGAGTTTGCAGCTGGAACTTATCTGTCTCTGTTTGTCACATGATCTCTGCTGGGCAGTGACTGGAGCTGGTCTCGCTGTAAAGTTCATTTCGGCCGCATTGGAGGGGAGGGGGAGGCCCTCTCGGCTCACACAGAGCCGTGGGCCATGGCCTGGCCCCCGCCAGGCCAAGATGGAGCAGGAACAGCTGAGATGTTCAGCTGAGCGGCTAGGATCTTGCCAGGCCATGCTGGGAGGGCCGGCCCGCACGGAGCTGCAGGCCATAGCCCGGCACCCACTGGGCCCAGCCAGGCCCAGCCAGGCCCGCCGGGCCGAGTGGGCAGGCCAGTTACCTGTCCAAGGGCCGGAAGCAAGACAGCGATTCCCCAGCCTATTCATCTTTAAATTTTGCTATTTACAGAGGCATGTCCAGTTTCTTAAGTATCTTAACAGAGCTGTCAATATTCAAATTAGGCAATTGATCAGTTCTATCAGGTCTGGAGGAAGTTACAACAGCCCCTTGCAAAAACATCACTTCCGTGGCTGGTGGAATTTTTTTTTCTTAACTAAAACTCCAAACTGTTCTAATCCGTGACACAAGGAAGCCCACAGAGGGTGGAAGCAAGGAGAGGTAGCCTGGGAATACATAGAGATTGTCCAAACAACCAGGGATCAGGTTAAGAAAGATAAAGCCAAATTAAAGGTCTAAGTAAGCTTGGACAGGGACATCAAGGGCAAAAGGAAAAGGTTTCTTAGGTCCGTTGGTGATAAAAGGAAGACTAGGGAAAATGTGGGCACTCTCTAGAAGGAAAGAGGAGATTTGGGTAAGCGGGTTGAGGAGAAGGAGGAGGTACCCTCAGTTCTGTCATTTTTTACTATTATTTTTATTCAGAACCACTAGTCAGTCTCCATCTCATTTTTAACCTCTGGAGTTGTGATGATAATGTCGCTTTTTGCTTACCTGTTCAATAAAATAATTTTCCAGTGAAAAAAGTGGATTATCTGAGACTGCAGCTTCTTAGACAAGAAAACCTTCTTGGTTGCAAGGAAAAACACTACTGTCGTAGCCTAAGATAGAATTCAACACTAGAAGAGTTAGCAAGATGATATGTAGAGTTAACATATTTCTTGTCCTTTTCATATCTACTTAACTGGTGAATGAAATTGGAAAACAAGGAAAATCTACAGTCACTCTGAGAGTTAGAGCAAAAATGAAAGAAGACCTAGATTCCTTGTACAGACCTTAAAGGTAGTTGTGGAATTAGGAAACAAGGTTGAACAGCAGAATTCTATGATTTTTATTAATTGTTATTGATTTGCCTGTAAGACCTCTGAGAGTTCTTTTCTGGTCATTGCTAAAAGTCACATTTCATTAAACAGGGTTTATTTAGTTGATAATGTTTTAACTCTACTTCAGTACAAATTATATGAAGACCATGAACTACTTACTGGATTTCTTTTTGGTTGGTTGGTTGGTGGGTGGGTTGGGTTTTCTTTTAATTTTGTTTAAATTTACAACACTATTAGGAAAATTGGAAAAGGAGGAACAAATTACTAGTTTAAGACAATGAAGCACACTGAATTCTTAAATGATTGTGCCTATATATTCTGGAAATCTGTAGCAGTTCCACTGTCATGAACATTGGCTTAATATCCAATTAGTGCTTACCAGTACTAATGACTATACGTGTCAAAGAAGTTCTATTTCTGCACTGTTGTGATGATTAGAAACTGTGCTTTAACAATGAACAAATGAACAAAAGAAATTTTAATCTCCACAGACTGGAAGCTGTTACTTAACTAGCCTATTTTAAACAGCAAATTTTCTGACTTAGTCATTTGTTTTATTGATTTGATAAGCTGTTTCTGCAATGAATTCAGTCTGTTCACTGATGAAAAAAACAAAACAAACCAGGACTGACACACAGACTGAACATAATTTCTGATGCACATTCAATTTAACTTATTTTTCAGTTTACAGATAATATTCCCAAAAATTGTTAATTTGCACCCTTTGGTATTACATCAACATGTAGGAAGTTTTTGATAATAGACCTGGAAATTGTAAAAGATAAAGACAAAACCCACAAAATTCTCCTTATTTAGAGGAGGTTGTAAATAATTTTTCAGAATAAAAAATATTAGAGCTGTTAACTGACAAATATTTGGATTGAACTTCTATAAAAAGATTATATGGATTTTTCAGCAATGTTATAAAAGAAGTGTTAGAAACAATACATTAATAGGCATGGTCAACAAGGACTATGTGTGTTTTGGGAATAAATTCCAAATATTCCATAATTTACTACAGAGAAATAGCTGTTCTAAGACAGAAGATATTTTAAAAGTTATATGATCTGTTCTTGCAGTCATTTAGTGATGAAAAACTTTGTTTCATTCTTCCTGGTATCAGTAATAAAGAAATATTGTGCTTTGCGATTTTGTTTCAAGAAACTCCTGATGTACTGAATTTTGGGAAAGTATTTTAAGTGTATGCTTTCCCTCTGCCTGCCCAGAAAACTCTGATTTGGTTACTACATCTTGCAGGCTATTTGTGGTTTTATTTCCTGAACAAAATCTAACTGGGAAGGTTCAGCCAAGGGCAAGAAGGATGCAGAGGTATGTAATGTGTGCTTTACAATGAGTAAATAAGAGGGAATCTTCAGCGGAGTTAAAAAAATTCAGGGGGAAGGTAGTGGAATAGAGGGATTTGGAAAGATCTATAATATCATGACGTTATTAAAGCAGATAAATAAGGATGCATTTCTTAGTGGGTGTGGCTACATTACTAGTGTTGATTCAAATAAGGGAGTATTTGAATTTGTGTTCCCTTAAACCTTTGTTTTCAATCACAGCATATTTCCTACTCTGGAAAACTATGGTAGATGTTATATCCAAAAAAAAAAAAAAAAAAAAAAAGGAGAGTTAATTTCAAGTTCTGGGGCAAGGAAAAAAAAATAAAAAGAGGTGAAAATGGACTCCTACATCATCTGATTTAGCCCCGTGTGGAGCAAAGAGTTTGTATAGGAAGACTTGTGGAAATTAATGATCAACATGTTGGTGTTACTGTCAGCAAGGATCCAGTTGGGGATTATTTGCAGAATCAAGTAGTATATGGCAGTCTGAATTTAAGTGAAGCATTAAGTCCTAATTGAAGATGACAGTGTAGATACTTTCCCAGGAGTGGGTAATCGTTTAAGAGGAGCCTAGAAACTGTAATACTAGAACAGTAGCATCAGCAAGTGAAGAGAAAGGGGACAAATATTATCACCTCCCTTATTGATCCCTTTGTAGATATACACTAATTCAGCTGACACCTCAGCACAGCCTTTCCAAATTATTTCAGTCCAAATCAGTCTGCCCGTCATGTAGAGCCACAGCTGATCTTTGGGAAAAAATGTCTATGTCTGTCTTCTAGCACTGAAAGAACTAGTTCTGCATTCCAAACATCAAACTGGAAGTGACCAACTCCATTATTAGAAACAAATTTCAGAACTCTGTGTTGAGTGCTACAGAATACCATGTCGAAAATAAAGATAAAATCTATCTTAACATTTACACTGATGGCTGAGTTTTAAACTCCACCACAGGTTAATATGGCAGAGATGATTAATGATTTTGGAGGTAAATTATATGAATTCTTTTCTTACTGTATTAAAAAACAAAAATCTATTGAAAATGTTTTCTTTTGGTCATTTGATAGCTTAGATTTCATTGGCTTTTCATATGTATTCTTTTATCTATATATACATTTTATATATATACATTTTATAGATATACATTTTATACATATATAAATATATATTTGTATATGATATATATAATGTATATGTATATGATAAATATATATTTGTATATTTGTATATGTATAAATATATATGTATATGTATATATGTATGTGTATATATATATCTTTTTTTTACAACTGGTATTTATGTATTTTATTTTGGTTCCACGAGGAATTATTACTTAATTATTATATTTAGATACCTCATTTAGAAACACCTAATGTACTTTTCTAAATGCCTTGAAAATGAACTGTAGTTTTTTAATTGATTATTTCTTTAGATGGATTTTAATGCACTTTGTTGCTTCTATGTCTCTGTTGCTGAGTGTTTAATGTCAAACCTCTTGTTAACTCCAACACTGTGCAATGTGCCGTTCTTTTGTTTTCAGTGTTTTATAATTTGAAATGTGCTGAATAATAGGGGCATAATTCTCCGTGGGAACTCTTACGCAAAGTAGGAATCTGAAGATAAAAAAAGTTGATGTGAAAATTTTTAAGAGTGTGTATATATTAAATAACGCTATTGATTTTTTGGGTTATGTTGCACTTGTGCATATTTTAATCATAGCTGACTCAGGTTTCAGTTCTTCAATAATTTAGTTCTGGTTGTGGTGATAGGAAAAGAAAGACAACGAACTTAATGGTTTGAAATTGCAAGAAGTAACTCAAATTGATTTTTCATGGGCTAATTAGACCGCAGTAATAAACTTATAAGACCAGAATAAACATCTGTGGCTTTCATCTCATTTTTAACTAAACAAACAAACAATAATAACATTAAGTAATGTATATTCTTGTACCTGAAATTTTTAGGTTGATTGCCATTATAGAATTTTTGTTGAGGACCAATTCTTTTTGGGAAAATTCTTCTGCACCAATTCATTCCAGTATGTGCAGGAATGATATATTTGACATTTATAAGACCAATAAATGTACCCAATGTTGTCATGGTAAAATTTCATGGGGATAAATCTATGGATTCACACTGTAGTGATGATTCTACTTACTGCAAGCTGTAGTTTGTTTTAAATAGTTCCTGGTTTCTGTTTGCTCGTTTACATATTTGAGAATTCTTCTGATCTAATCCCTTTGACCTTATCTAATGATCCTTCTCCACTTCTTTGAGAGTAGGTTTTTCGTTTTTCCTTGGATATAAAACAGTATATTCTTCATTAATTTTTTTTTAACATATATAGACTCAATTTCTATTATCATTTTCTGAAAATGATCAAAATTTTGATATTGAACTCATTTTTCCTTGAAGCAAGTTTGTCATCGTTCTACTTTTGACCTACATTTCACTTTAAACAAGACTGTTTTATTTAAGTTTTTTCACGGTCCTGCTCTTTCGGTTGTTCTTTTTAGAGGATAAAGCTTTTAATCTTATATCTAATTCCACCCATAGAGTGGACTATCCTACAGAGTTTATTATTATCCATAATGGCAAAAATAATTTTAATTTTTTTCTAATATTTGGAGAAATAATTGTTTCAGACATATTTCAAAGGTTGGAGATTAAATGGAAAATAAACACAAGAATAAATAATGTTTAATAAATTCAATTAAGAATCATGATATTATATAGTGAAAGGTCTTTGCTAATAAATTATGGATACACCAAAAATTCCTAAGCAAATCCAAATGGTATGTACTTTCAATCAGGTCTTAGGCTATGATGGCAAAAGAATAGTACCAGTCCATTCCTTCATGAAAACCACTAAAGAAACACTTATCCTATTGCGTAGGTAAGGAAGGGCTTGGTTTTTTTTCCTTCTACCAAAAGCTAATCAAGTCTTAAGTGCTGATATGTACCCAGAAATCGATGTAATCTTTCTCTACCTACACACAAGATGAAATGAACCTGGGACATACTGTTTTCTCTGAACGTGAAAGAGAGTGACTGAAACAGACAACACAAATCCCTCCTTCCACTACTTAAATAAGGTATTAAAAATATAATGTTTAAAGGTGACAAGCATTTACCAGCAGTAAATGCTTCACTTGCAACAGAGTTTTCCTTAAGAAGTTGTGTAGCTATAGAATTTGCTCACACTCTTCTATACTGCAATACATTGACTTAAAGAGTGGGAATATAACAAGGCAGTGATTCAGGTGTTGTGGCAAACTGTCAATAAGCAGACAAACAAAACTAGGAGTTTGGTGGATGAGAAACTGGACGTGCCCCAGCCGTGTGCTCTGGGAGCCCAGAACCCCCCGTGTGCTGGGCTGCATCCAAAGCCCCGTGGGCAGCAGGGCAGGGAGGGGATTCTGCCCCTCTGCCCCGCTCTGCTGAGACCCCACCTGCAGTGCTGCATCCAGCTCTGGGGTCCCAGCACAGTGAGGACAGGGACCTGCGGAAGCCAGTCCAGAGGAGGCCACCAAGGTGATCAGAGGGACGGAGCAGCTCTGCTGTGAGGAAGGGCTGAGAGAATGGGGATTGTTTGGCCTGGAGAAGAGAAGGCTTTGGGGCGACCTACTTGCAGCTTTCCAATGCCTGAAGGGAGCCTACAGGAAAGATGGAGAGAGACGTTTCACAAGGACCTGGAGTGACAGGACGACTTGCAGCTTTCCAATGCCTGAAGGGAGCCTACAGGAAAGATGGAGAGAGACGTTTCACAAGGACCTGGAGTGACAGGCCGACGGGGAATGGCTACAAATTAAAAGAGAGTAGAGTTAGATTAGATACTGGAAGAAATTCTTCCTTGTGAGGATGTTGGGCAACTGGCACATGTTGCCCAGAGAAGCTGTGGCTGCAGTGTCCCTGGAAGTGTTCAAGGCCAGGTTGGATGGAGCTCTGAGCAACCTGGTCTAGTGGAAGGTGTTCCTGTCATTGGCAGAGGAGTTAGAACAAGATGATATCTGAGGTCCCTTCAAACCCAGGCCATTCTGTGATTCTGTGAATCTATGGAAACCTTTCTTTTACCTCTGTGTGTCCATACATGTACAGGAACACACGTGCAATCAGGAATTTTTAAAACATTTAAGGCTATTATGATGGAATTATTTTATGCAGCTTTCAGTTAAGGGGGCCTTTGACATCTATAGTTTGAGTCTTGAATTTCATCAGTATCTTCGAGGATGTCCCTAGTATTTCTAAGTGTTTTCACACTGGTGTTGTGCTTGCAATCACCACTTGCTGGTGTGGCAGAAGGTTTAAACACACAGAACCATAAACACACCTTGCTCATAAAAGCTGAGCATGTAACTAAAAGGTTACAGTCAGATTAAACATGCTCAGCAGTACTTAGAATTTGAATATTACTCAATCTGATAACCTCTTGTAGTTTTCTTATTTTTCTAGGGCTCTTGAGGAATAAATGGCTGGTCAGATAAACTGTTGTGATATTTACATTATTCTCACATCCACTGCCTTCCTTCAGGGCCTCAAACCTTCTGTTTTTCGTCTTATACTAGTAAGCTTCGTAACATCCCTGAAAACCCTATATTCCAGTTCTTCTGCTTCCTCCAGGTGTCTGAGATAATGCTTATTGGTAATACAGTTAATATTTGCATGCAAAATAAATTCACTGTTTCAAAGCACTGCTATTCATGTGTGAAAACATACAAGAACATAGGACATGAGACTCAGGACCCAGCTTCTTTTTGTCATTGACAAAAAGGATCCTTTGAATAAGCTGCTCTCTCCTACCCTCCTCTCCATCAGAAGAAGAGTCATCTGCTAAATGCCATTTCTCAAGTTGTTCCCTATTCCCTTAGTTTAAGAAACAATGTGCAACACTTATTATTGACACAATTTAAAAACCATAATATGTCATATATGTAAACTTAGCTAGTAGCATTACGTTTTCCGTTAAAACTTCACACTGCTTTATAAACACAACTACTTCAATGATAATACTGTTCTATAAAACTTTTAAAAGAGAAGAATCCTCTGGAACAAAAGTTAATAGTTGTCCAGTTAAATCTGCAGGAAAAAACCCAACACAATGCATCTAGGTACATAAATCCAAAGGTCTTTATGAAACAGTAGCTACTCAATCCTCATAAATGTTTTTCTGAGTCTAGGGATGTACCTCTATGTTTCTTCAGATGAATAAAATGTTATCTTAAATCTGTCAGTGACTTATTTAAGGTATATTAACACTTCTAATACTTGAGAAAGAAATATGAAATGGAAAAATTAGTGTATCATGACATTTGGGAAAAAACCACAGCTCTAGAAGACTACAAAAGTGCCATTTGAATTACAGAAGACGTATCATGCCTTTCTTTAAAATCAGTTACTGATTCTTGGCATTCCCACAAACCAAGTACATGGTTTGTTATAAATCCATCATTAAAATATTTCCTGTTGCTTACAGGTAAGCGCACTGGAAGAAAAAACATGCCTGCATAGAGTATTAAATAAAAGACCGGTCTTACATGAGGGGCAATTATCAAAGCTCTAACTTCTTATTGAAGCAGTGAGACATGGAATAAATATCTTTAGTCTGAAAGAACACCTGTTGAACTACTGATCTATTAAAAGTTGCCTGAAAAGCATCAGCAGGAGAAATAATGTATTTCAAATGTGACTGAACTGGAGCGATTAAAGTATATATTCTCTTGAGAAAATCATAATAATGGGAAGAAATTGTTTGCTTTTCAAAAGAAAAATTGGCTATTAAGAAAGCCAATATATGTTCCAGAAAATTTCTCTACTTTTGTATAAGACAGGATTTACATACATTTTTGGAAAATTTGGTGAAATAAATAAATAAATAAATAAATAAATAAAATGTTGCAGAAAGCTTGTAATGAGGGAAAGGTTTTGTGCTTGACTGCTTCTTTTTTCCCTTAGAAACCAAAACACAGCAAGTCAAGGGGATGAAAGAATGCAGTTTTTGTTAGGTACTGTTACAGTAGCATTTTCTACAACAATGGGGGAGGAAGGTATTGGTGTTATCATTGTTGGTATTATTCGGGTACATTTTTATGTTTACCAAACCACTTTTATAAGCATTTTGTTCAGCCTCAACCTTGAAACTTTTAATAAAAATTATATTGTTATGCCTTTTTAAAGATAAGAACTGAGAATAATTGAAATGCACACATTTTATCCCTGGCAACTGTCAGAATAATATTCCAGCCCTTTTTCTTACATAAGTCTTGATGTTCATCTTCTTCACCTTCATACTTTAGGTATAGAATGCGTATTTTAATGGAAAGACACATTAGGAATATTTGCTTTAATTCTAAGATAACCTCAAGGGGCTCTGAAGATAGGGAAATCAGTTATGTTAAAAGCCAAGATATATCACATATTTAAGAACATTCAGTGTTTCACTTTGGGTGCAATCTTGGGATAAGAAGAATCTTAAACAATAGAAGGTTGAATACATTCACTGAGTTTTAATCTTAAAATCAATTGGAGCTTCTGTTGTCCTACCTTACTCATGAGGTAGTCAGGATGATCGTGTAACAGAAAAATGTCCTTCAACATGTTTTTCCAAAGACAAATTTTTCAATGAGCCTTCAGAAGACACAGCCTGGCCTTTCCCTTTTATAAAGGATATTTTCAAGAGAAGGGCTTATGGGAAGCTCCCTTTGCAAAGCACTTAGTCTTTCCCCTAATGGAAAATCAGGTCTTTGAAAGGGAGAAATCATCAAAAGCTCACATGAGTTGCGGTCTTTTTGGACCAATGTTGTAAAAAAGCTGGAATTGGCAGGGGAGGAGCAGGGCATTAAAGAATTCAACTTACCAATATGGGGTGCCACCTCATTTCTTTCCATCTTTAATATCATAATCTCTTAATCCTCACGTTTCTTGTATAACTCTACCCTAAGGCTAATTTTTCCTCATTGTCCTATCACACGTGATTTTGCCGGAAAAACACCACTTGCTGCAACTCATCTGCCAAGCTCATCACTCATTTTACAAATCCATCAGAACAAGCCAGAAAAAATGATTTTGCTTATTATGCCTATTTGCTGAATATCCAGTTATAAATTTTTTACCAAAAAATAACTGTTGCACATTCTATGGGATAGATAAGACTTAGAGGAGAGCAGAAAAAATGAAAAGCAAGCTGTAGACTATAGTAAATCACAGGGTTGAATACAGAAAGGCAAAAACGTTTAGGTGATTTTGGATAACAGAGAACAATTATTTTAGGTGTTTCCCAATTTAACATTTCATTAATCCAAAAAAAATATTTTATACATGAATAAATGCACACCTATTGAGTAACTTCTGTTATTCTTGTTTAACCACTGAATTGCTTATTCTTTTCTTCTTCTCCTTACCTTTCAATTACCCATCTGACTGGTGTATATCACAGTCTATCCTTGATAAAACAATTTTGAGGTGGTAGTTTACAATTCTTTCCTTATGATCATCAAGCAAAAAAAGTGCTTTTTAAATCAGCAAGACAGCTTGAAACATACTTACAGCACCCTCAAACAAAAGAAGCTCTCATGTTATAAAATTTCAAATGATCTTAAAAATCAAAGATAATGGTATATCTGGCTTACACTGGTCTGAATATTTCTTTAATCATTTATATCCTTAAAATCACTTAGGTCTTCCTGGGTTTTAAAGCAGACTCTGCTATCCCTAATGAATGAGAGGGAAATAATGATAACACTTACAGGAATTTGATACCACTCACAGGATTTAACATTTACATGAGTAAGAAGAAAAAAAACTTAGCCTCCCATCCAAGTAACTTACCATTCTTTCTTTGATTTTGTATTATATTCAAGTAACTGCATTGCTACTTAAAACTAAAGAAATTGTCTGGGTGAGGCTCTCTGGTGTTCAAGAAAGGTAGATTATGAGTGCATATCTCTATTTAGACCAAACCCAAAAATTTTCATAGAATCATAGAATAGTAGAATATGCTGAATTGGAAGGGACCCATCAAGATCATTGAGTCCAGCTCCTGGCCCCGCACAGGACACCCCAGCAACCCTACTCTGTGCCTGACAGCATTGTCCAAATGCTTCTTGAGCTCTTGGTGATATGACCATGTCCCTGGGGACCCTGTTTCGGTGCAAAACCACTCCCTGGGTGAAGAACCTTTTCCTGATATCCAACCTAAACCTCCCCTGACTCAGCTTCAGGCCATTCCCTCAAGTCCTGTCACTGGTCACGAGTGAAGAGATCAGTGCCTGTCTCTCCACTTCTCCTCATGAGGGTGTGGAAGAACACCATGAGGTCTCCCCTCAATCTCCTCCAGGCTGAAGAATAGTTGCAAGTATCTTTCCCTGCTCTTTTAAACAAAACTTTGATGGTAAAATCAAATTAATAGAATTTAAGTCAGAAGTATGACATTCAAGTTTGTCCTACATTTATAATTTTGGTGCAGTTGAGTACATCAGTTTTGTCTGTGCCTGTGTTTGTGCCCATAGTGTGTAAGTAATTAATTTCTTGGGAGGGCAAGGCAGTCCCCATCGAGTCTCTCATGGATGACACAACCGGCTGATTTGAGACAACAAATGAATGTCAGGTAAGGTGAATCACAGTGACCTGACTCTGGCAGGAGTTCTCCAGGCAAGAATTTTTGACAGTCCAGGAGATTCCTCCATTAGACTGCTGCTGTGCCTAGGCCAACCAGTAGTCACTACCTGTACCTGCTGATTGATTAATAGATGCTGGATTGACATTCTGGGCAAAGAATCTGGCTATGCAAGGGACTCGCTGAAGTAAATACTGCTGTGGGTGTAGAAACTGATCAAATTGAACATAGGTAATTTTAAAAACTCTAAGCAAACTCTTCTCACAGATGCAGAAATGGCTATGAAAGTTTTTTCCTTGTAGTTAAGATGGATAAAAGGTTTAAGATAATCAATAACAATGGTCATGCATGTGCTAGGGGTATCATGTGCAACCATACTCAATCTGGACAACAAAAACATAGAACAGTTTGGGTAATCTCATATCATGTGAGCATTTTTATGCAGTTGCAAAGACATTCAACAGAGATTCATGTCAGCATCTGGAGAGCAGCTGATAATGCTTCTGTAGAGATTCAATTCCCAATGTATTACCCTTTGCAGAAGATTCCACAATTTATTTATTTCAAATGCTTTAAGTACAAATATCTATGCAACACTCCTTTTGTAAAAAAACACCAACATGAAGAGAGTAAGTCTCATTCCTGTAAAATCTTGAGGGCTGTTCAGAATCATGCTATTTTTTGCCTCTGCTGTTCAGAGCCAGCAGTTCATATTGGTGATATATTAATATTATAAAAGATGTTTCATGCTGTTAAACGTCAGAGAACACTACATAGAACACAGAGATTTAATTCAAGTCACCTTGGAGACAGCATATTTTCCTATCTTCTCTTACAAAAAATTTTCTGGGATGTATTTGCTAACTCCTTAAATCTTAACACCGAGTTATAGAAGACTCAAAAGAGAATTGGATTTTTTTTTCTTGCTCTTCTGAGAGGTGAATCAAAATTTAGTCTTTTTAGAAGCTTGCATTTAAAGTCTCCCCTTTTTATCTTTTTCTTGGTTTTGTTCTGGTTTTGGTTTGTTTTTTTTTTTTTTTTCCTTGAGATCTCTTATTTGTCTATTTGGTTAGTTCATTCATTTATAAGGCTTTGATGGCATTGTGTGCCCAGATGTTATAGGAACATCTTATGTTTTTAAATAGATTCTTGGTTTATTCCTTAGCTAGCAATTTCCTCAAAGAATAAAAAGGCAGTGGCATAGAAACTCAGCTGAGAAACAGTGTATGTAGATGTTCCCATGTACTAATATCTCATTTTATGAAATACTTGATTGAAAACAGCAGCTTATACATTTTGATCAGTTTTCATTGAAAGAGTAACAGTGGAATGAAATTCAAATACACTGAGTAGAAATTATATTTGTATTAGTAATACTATTCAGAGTGATGCCTCATTCCTTAAACAAAACTGAGTTTTGGGAAAAAAAATAAAGAAAAAAAGGAAAAAAAAAGAGAGGAAAACCCAGAAATCTAAGATGAAAAATTTTGGAGTATCCTGAAATTCCAATTCATAATTTAATATGGAAATCTTTAAGAATATTCAAAAGTTTGGTATCTTAGATGATACAACAGATACATAGTATTTAATTCAATCATGTAATTCCTTACTAGGATGAACATTTTATTAAAACACTATATGCACTTTGACTCAGCAGGATTATTAAAAAATCCCTTTGTGATGTCAGATTTTGGTAGCCCTCCACAAAGCATGAGACAGAGATATCATTGCAACCAAGGTTGCTAGCCTGGGTTCTATTAGGTGCTGGTTTGGGATACTGTTTATTTTCCTTATGAAGTAATTTTTTAAAATTCCTATATTTTAAACTAAAACCTAGGGCAGGGCAAATAAGCATCACCCCTGATTCAGTCAGACTTCTATGAGAAATCAGAGAAGATAATCTTCTCAAGCAGAAATTGTCAGTATTGGGAGCTAAAAAGCCAAATATATGCAAAAAAAGGTAACATTCTCTCTCGCAAATGTAAAAATTATAATTTATACCTGTCTGGATCTGTATGACATACCTGCTTGCTGCAGCTCAAAAAAGATAGTACAGGTGCTGCCATTTGCAAAACCTTTTTCCATGAAAACTGAATTTTACAGAAAACCAGGATAACTTTTTTCCCTTTTTTGTAGAAAGCTGATGTATTTACAGCCCTCTGGCTGTGTGAATTTTTTCAACATTCTATTATTTCTCTTGTAAACCGCTGTTCTGCTAAGAATTTTGTATTACTAACACGTTCAAAATATTTTTGATTTCAACAGTACTCTACCAAAAATGATTGCTGAAATCTCTTGATGGAGAGAAAAAAAATGATCAAATAGATCTGGGCTCAGGCTGAAAGACATTTGACAGTTCTCAGCACTCCAGCTCCCAAAACAGTGAATAAAAACAGAGTTCAATATTTGATATCCGAAGCACAGTTAGTTGTGTCAGCATTTCTGATAATGACATGGTTCTGTAGAAGAAGGTTTCTTTTAAAAAAAACCAAACAAAAACCAAAAAACCAGGGAATAATTCTTTACAAAGTTTTATTGACTTAGGAAAAAATAGTTTTATAGACCTAAAGATAATAATCAGTCTTGTTGTATTTAACCTTCATGAAATATTTTTTTTTGTGCAATTTCAGAATATTCTACCTCCAAAATAAACATTAAAAAAATCTAAGGCATTTAGGCATAAAAGAACATGCCGCATGTAAGTATGGATAATTTCCAGGAGAAAGTTTTTCTGAGCATGAATACCTAGGTTATTCAAACAATTTTTTTATTCTTAATGAGAGGCAGTCAAAGAAAACTTTTGTTACTTTTACAATTTATAAATTGATGATAGGCCTCAGTGGCATTTCAAATGAAGGTTTTCAGAACTGAACTGAACTGAAGATGAATCTTCTGCTGTGTAAAAGAGGGGTTAGAGTCCTCTGAGGAAATAGCAGCTCATGTTTTGTCCTATCCACTTACACTTCTGATGCCCAGAGTGTTTAAGGTAAACTTTCCTCTCCTAGGTGAAGACAATTAGAATTTATTCTAATTTGTTGCTATTTCATGGTGTGAACTCCTAGTGAGCCCAGCTGCTCACATGCTAGACCTGTAGTTGTTTCTGCTGCTCTGTGCATTTTGGAATTATCCTTCTTTCTCCAGGTACATCAGGGGCTTTCTCAGCTCATCCTTCCTCCCCTGCCACACAACAGGTGAAATTCAGAGACAAAAGCAGCTCTTGATTCCCCTGCTACCACTAATGCTCATGACAAAATGCCACCAATTTTTGTTACTTCCTTTAAGAGCCTTCAACATCACCTCTTAAACAGGTCTGAATATGTAAATGATCCATCTCTTCCATCTAAATCTGTGTATCACTGGGATATTCAAATGTGCATATGGGTTTTTACAAAGATATATATTAAAACCTATGCTTTTCTGAATACTTCTGTGCAGGTCAGTTGTGTCTTTGTGTTCCTCAGTCCATTAATTCTAATACATTGTATAGAATCAGATAAGGTACAACACAGGAAAACACACAGATGATTTATATACAAGAAACATTTTGTGTAGGGTATGATGACAACATTTTGCTACTTTAAACACCCATGAAACTAAAACACAACAAAAGAGCTCCTCATGTAGCTTTGACACCAGAATGAGTTCAGCTTGGTAACACAACTAATTTAAATCATGCAACTTTAATGATGTGCTCTTTTGGATTTGTTTTTACTTTTCATGAAGCACATTTTGATCATTTTACTTTGAAAACTGCATCTTTTAAAACATTTACATCCATTTCCCAGTACTTAGCTTTTCTGCTAAAAAAACCCTCATTAAATATTTCCCTTTAACTAGGTGTTTGGAAGATCTTAACATACAGTTTTTGACTGTACTAACATTTTTCATATGGAAAAACTCCATTCATTTGGAATGAGATTTAACCTGAATAATTGGCATTTGGCAGGGCTGGTTATGCTTCTGAATAGGTACAAAGTTCCCTAATAATAAATAGTTTTGGTGCATGTTCATATTCTTGGATTTCCAGCATTTGTTAATTGCTCCTTAGGGGGACAATTCTTCTGGAAACCTCAAACCCTTTTTTAGACACACGTGTTCAGTCAGACATAGAAGCATCTTGTAGCAAACCCTCACACAACTGCAAAGTTATCAGCCAGCAGTGCACATCTCTAACATATGAACTAGTGTTCTTGTGCAGAACAAAATAAAGAATATTTAAAAGGTGTGCATGCACAAAGACAAATGGACAATGCAGGGTTTGCAGGTTCTGCATCAACCCTCTCCTGTGTCAGCTGTCTCCTGTAGAACTGACTTCCCCAGAGGAAACTGAAAAAGGGAAATTTTTTTAGCTTATTTTTTATTGATAACACATACACGGTCTCCACTTATTACTGCAGTAGCATATAGGATAAAGAAAGTTTGAAATAATTTATTGGAGAGGGTTTTAGATAAGCTAATGAGTGAAACATGAAAGACAGGCTCAGTAGGTAAGTAGAAGTTTGCCACGCATGGAAATATAAGGACTGCATATTTTGTATAACAAAAATTCCTACTAAAAGCTCACAAATCTCCCTATGTTTTATTTTATAGTAGAGTACCATGCCATTTTGTCCCTTTTTCAGGCTCGGCTTTTGGTACATACCTATGAAATTTAACACAATACAAACACAAGTAATTATGCTATTGGAATTCCTATTTTATGCTCTCTGAAAATTCAAAGAGCAGGACTAGCTGTAATAGATTATTATTTATGTACCATCTTATTTTACCACAACTACTTGTTACTGTTAATTACTATTGGTAGTTATTAGTCAAGCCAGGTTTTTCTACATGGGTGTGAGGAAATAAAACTAAATTACGTGAGAAGAAATATACATATATATTTAAAGACTACATAGCTGAGTATTGGAAAAGCTTGCACAGGTCCTGCAAAACAGATTTCAAAGCATCAGTTTACGTGTTATAAATTTGCAATGGAAATCCTATTTGGAAGGAAGGAGATTTTGTAGACTTTACCCATTGTGTCCTGAGAACTGTGGGCTCATTGACTATTCATAGATGATTGTATCAATAATGTTTTAGTATTTATATTTCCCTGAGTCATTTGATGTATTTTCTGGGTAATCATTATATACAAAAGATAAATACTTCTCATTCCCGATCCTCTCGTTCAGATTTGTATCCCCGAGGAAATAGAATTGACTTTTATTTGTTTGGAGGACATGGTGAAGTAAATATCTTGCCTATCACAGTACTGCAAATCCCCTTAAATGGTGTAGAAGAATTTCTGATAAGGAACGTTTGCATTCATTTGAATCCTATTCTCAAACAGAGGCTGGATATCAGAGGAGAAAGGTGAAGGAAAGCAAAGGAATCTAAACCTCTTCTACCAGCTGTCCCAACTATTTCCACTTTTTCCTCTCATCTGACCCTTGTCCCCTTGCTCCTTCCAGTCCTTTAATACACTTGGACATATGTAAATACACATCATTGTTTTGACACTGTTTTCCCCTTGACTATTTTTGCTATTCATTATTACTGTAATTTGTGAAAATATACAGTGGTTAACTATGTTATTAAATCTGTAATTTTATAAGTATTTTGCACTGTTAATGTATCTTATTTATAATTATTGCTCTGCTAATTATCTCTTTCTAGAAAGGGATTAACTTTATTCAGCAGGGATGGCTTTACTGATGTGCAAAGGGTCTGAAGCCCAAAAAACTGATGCTAAAGAAGACCTGTGTAAGCTTCCATCCCAGGGATAATGCCTCTTAGGGATTGTAATGTAGCACCATAAGGGAAAACATGTCACAACCGAGCTACAAAGCACTCCACCAGAGGCATTCCTAGGCCCCTTTCTTCCTAAACTGGCTGAACGGTGATCAGGAACTGCTTACTATTTAATTCTTTCCACTAAATATCCGACTGCCTTGGTGACAGATGCTGCTCCGTGAGGACTGTCACGTTCACATTCTAATTACTCAGGAAATCAGCAGGTTTCTTTTTCTCCACCAAAACATCTATTTTCCTTCTTCTTCCCAAGGAACTCTGCCAAATTAATCTATGTACAGATACTACAACTAAGCAATATTTTCCTCAAGTTTTTGTATCATGTTGTGAAGAGGGCATACTAGAAGCTTTTTGCTTTGTTTTCTCACTCTAATATATACTTCTAAAATAAATGTGGAAAATCTGTATTGTCTCCCTAGCAAATCTGTCTCCCTAGCAAATAATGTGGTAATTTAATATATTTACATAATAAATATTTTCTTTCCCAGCTTGGATACCTTAGAAAACTACTTATAATTGTGTAAGACATGGTCATATCTTGTACAGATAGGGAAGAAAAATTGCTGTATTTTATTTAAAGATGAATCTGACAAATGTAAATGTTAAAATATATGTGTGTGTGTATGTGTGTATATATACACATATATGTATAAATACATATTCATCAAGACTTTCTTAGGGTAATACTTCAAAATATATTCAAATAAGGATTTTTATATCCAATTATAGTAATTCCAACTTTTAAATTCCAGATCTATGCAGACAGATGTCGGTGAAAATATCCGTAAATTTTTATACAGTAAACTTATGAATACCTATCCTTTTTTTTCTGGTGCTGCATTTACCCTTCTGAATCCCTTCTGGCTCTGAGTGTGGGCAAAGAGACTGGGAATGTTGGAGTGAGCACCAGCATCCCCAGATCTCTCTGGAAGGAATATGATGCTGCCAGTTGGATCCATTCCTCCTCCATCTTAGAGTTCCCTTGGCTTTCTTTTCATACTTTTCTCATTCGTGCCTGCTCCCTGTGCCTTGATTCCAGGAAAGGGGTGAAGGATGCACTGCAAGCCTGGGGGCTGTTTGCAATACACATAAATAATTTCAATTGAATATAGTTCCCTACCCAGTAGTTCTCATTACCTTATAATTTTGTGGGGTTTTTTTCATATCAGGCTTTCCTATCCTGAATCTCAGTAAAAACCATAATTTCCAGAAAAAGGGGCCAAATTATCTCAATTAATTTTATTTCTTAGAAGAAATTCTCTGTCCTGTGTTGTACTCTGCGACTATTTATTATTAACCAAAAGGCTGGAGAGACTCATTTGGTTATCAATTACTGTCCGTACAACAGAAATCCCACATGTTTTACCAAAGTCTGCAGTTTATACATTAGCTTCAAATGTGAAACTCTATCAAATGCTGTCAAAAAAGTCTATGTACAATACATGCCATATAATACATTGTTTGGTGACTACAGTAAAATACCTTCAAACCACTTCAATAATTTAACGAGGCATAAGGGTCTCACCTGAAATCAAAATAGCTATTGTTTCCTCAGCCAGACTTCTAAGTTCCAGAATATGTTCCCCTTTTCAGTATTCTGAAGATTTCTTCTACAAAAATATGATGTCCTTGTGACTGTGCATAAAAATCAATTGTCCATTGCTCAAAATAGACATTTTTCCTAACCCATAATTATATCCATCCAGATGACTCCTTCCCCAAAAGAAATCCTTCTGCTTTTAAAAGAATCTGACCTGCCTGCATAAAAAAAGGGACTACATTAAATTTTTTGAGACATCCTTTTTTTCCCCCACAACTTTGCCACTGACCAATCCACAGAGCCATAGGTTTTCTCTTGTCTCTAATTAGCATAATATAGAGGAGCACTGATAAAGAGGCAGAAATTTTGGAAGGCTTTATAGAGAAGCTGAATATTCATAAATTATCTTATCACCAATATTTGGTTAGAAAGACTAAATTGCAACTGACATTTTAGAAACTGCATGATAATCAGTAATATTCCAGGTCAGAGTGTCATCCTCTAAATTTTTACCATAGTTACAGCCTTAGCTATGGAATGCCTGCTTTTGGCACCACAATTTGGCAGTTTTATTAAGATTTTAAATATGTAAATATATACATATATATTAAAAACCTTGATCTCTATCAAGAATCTTGAGTAGAAATGAAAAAAAACCTTGACATATGGTTCTGGTAGGTAATATTAGCTGCCAGTGACCGCTTAGATTGTAACCTTAACCTTATCCCTTCTTTTTTTTTCCTCAACCTGGTTTCCTAAGTACTACATAAATGTGCACATCTTGAAAGACAAAGTTTGCAAGGAGATTTAAATATAATTAGTGGAACAGTTTATATGTTGGACAAAATAAATGGTTCTTCTAATTAATTACAACCTTTACTCAGAAACTGCATCTTCAAGAGTACCACCCCTGCAATAATAATCCTGATGGGATAAAACTAATTGTTGTACTGAATGTTGAATTAATTAAAAATAAAACAAGCAAATAAGAATTCTTACTCAAGAAAACCTGTAAGATTTTCTGTTCACCACTACTAAAATGAATGATGTCAAAGAAGGTAACTCTCAATTCTGTAACAATAAGTAAACAATTTTTTTTTTAATTAAGAAAAGCATATTAAAGAGCCAAGGGATTTTTATTTTAAAATATCTATAATATTAAGCATCATCATAGCTAATGATGACTTGATTCATTCTGACTTTCTGCATATACATTTTGGAGCAAGACTCTTCAGATCAGTTTACTGCCATTGTTTGGCTTTTACATCAGCTGTCAGCTTTGGCCCACTTTGAAAGATTCTTTGGTACCTGGTTATCAGTCAATTTCCCCTTGCTTTATTATTTTTAATTATTATTGTTGTTATACCCCTTTAAAGCCTTTTGTTTTAGTTATGGTTTCAAAGTTTTGTAGCATTTCAAACTCTTCTTATGGAAAAGTTGCATTCAGTAATTTAAGACAGACTTTGTTTCTCCTTTAAGAAATAGGTAGTATTAGCTACTGTACACCACTCTAACTGGTCTTTTTCATGGGTAAGACATTGCTAAAAAAGGACTATGTGGCCCAGGTTTATGTTAAATACCAACTACAAAGTAACTTTTTAAATTGTATACTGAGATTATTTCTCCTTCCCGCAGCTATCCTTTAATTTTTTCAAAAGTTATGCAGATTCTAGTTTTATTGAATTGTCAGGTTTTTACAAGCCTCTAATCCTATAAAAATCAATTTTAAAGTTGACTTCTGGCTTCCTAATTAATAAATTTTGTCTCTTGTCATTTGATCCCTGAATGATGTATCCCTGAATGTAGATATCATTCTTTTCATCTGAATAAATAGCTGAAGAAGAAAGCGTAGTATCATTGCTATTTCATTCTCTCCTTTCTGTAAATTCAGATGGATTTCCTAGGAGGGATGCTCTTTCTCTTCCCTTTGACATTTCTCTATTCTGTTCGCACGTACACGCTTTTTCTATTTTTCTTTTATGCTTCATATTTTTTGATGATTTTCATTTTCACTTTAATCTCAAGAGGACAACGCTGTGTTGAGGCACATGCTGTAGCTATAGTACTTGTTAAAGCTTTCATGTAGTATTTCTCAAACTGAGGTTCATAAAAGCAGGTAAAAGGGGAAATAAAATTGGATGGCAGAAGTCAGCAGCCGTTCAGAGCTACCTGAGTCAGCAGCCACTTTAGAGAGGGAAGCGAAGAGCAGAACTTTTTACAGCAAATGGTTACATGAGCAGCTTACTATTACCTGTTGGCAGCAGTGCAGTTTCACCAGTAAAGTGGAGTGAGCATAAACATCTGCATTTAGCGATTACCGTGTCTTTCCACTTCAGCTCCTTAGAAGGAAATCCATAACATTCCTCCAGAAAATGTAAGCTGCTGCCAGCTAAGGATTACATGGTAGGTAAGGATGAGAGTGTCAACATTTAAAAAAATTAGATTTACAAATACCTCTGCAAATAACACTGAGCTCACCAGATTACAACAGAGTTAGAATAAATGGCCTACAAATCTGTTAGGTTGAAGAAACATCAAAGACAGAAGTGCATTTACCCCGCGCATCATGCAGGAAATGTATTTTTTGCAGATGAAGACAGTATTTACACAGAATTCAGATGAAAGCTAATGATGGTCCCTTGTGCAAGGACAATGTGGCAGGCAGTAAGACATGTCACCGCCCCATGTCTTTGTGAGTCAAGAGGTTTGCTGGAACCGGGTTTGGAAGAGAAGGTCAGTATCCAGTGATGCTATTGACAATACACATATATGTCAGCTAAACTTGACTTACAATTTAGATCAAGATCATGGAGTTCCAAGCCTTCCTTAGAGCAAACCTTCTGGTAACCACTCTTCATTATTCACGACGTGCAGGCCCAGCTGAAGCACCAAAGCAGGGGGATAACAGCTGTTGCTAAATTATCTCACCTGAATCAGGCTTTGATTTGGTGCTTGCTTACTTCAGCCTTCAGAAAATTAATCTGGCCATTTTTAGCTATTATTTCCCAAACATTTCTTCCTTTCATCAAAAACCAGATACACTGCTGAAGAAAATACAGGAATCACAGATGTAGTGAAAACAGGTAACCAGTGAGCTAACGTGACTTCCTATTCCTGCTGGAAAGGATTTCCAGTAGACCAGTTTAATTAAACTGAGATACAATAATGCATGAGAAGTTATTTTATATTTAGGAATACTGAATCCTTATAACATGGAAAAAATATATTGTCAGGGGAGCAAAGGAAGGGATGCTCAAGAGAGAAAATGAAGTTAAAAAGATTGCCATCTATTACGGCTACAAAACCAGGGGGTGGAGCCTTGGAATGCCATATTTGCCTTTGGCTGTCGAAACCAGTACACCATTTACAGTTTTTTTACTTTCTGTCTAATTCAAACAAAGAAACGGGTGAGTGTTTTAGGGCACTATCCCTTTAAGGTAAACAGACTACAGGAATAAACAAATAAAGCTGTTCCCTGTTCTCAGAAGAAGAAGAATGCAGGTCAGATATAGCAGAAGGAAAGTAATTCATTTCAATTGTGGTAAACAAAAGCAAGAACACAAGTTAAATACAAACTCAGTCTTGTAATATATGCTTACAGATGAGTGCGTTCTCCTTTCCCCATTTGGCAATACAACTTTAAAAGAGGATGCATTGAAATTTCTCCATTATTCTGTTTCCCCAGCTTATGTTCTAATAAACCCATTGGGAGGATAATGTTCTAATTAAGTAGCCTAGATGTAGTCCTGTTTTATTCCTTTGCAGACAAATAGAATCCCTAAGCAAATTTTCTAGCTTTTGACAATCCATTTATGCAGAAATCATTCCTAATATCCAATCTAAACCTCCCCTGCTACAACTTGAGGCTGTTTCCTCTTGTTATGTTTGTTACTTGGGAGAAGTGACCAACGTCCATCTGGCTACAAACACAATTACTGAGGATCATCTGTAACCATTGGCTCAGGTCAGATTATATGTTGTAAGATGTGAATGATTATGCTATTTACTGAATATTTTTTGTGAGGGAAGAATAGTCTTCATTAGTCTTACTTTCATTAACTTGTGGGTAGCTTACTGCATTGGTTTTCAGTTGTGTTTTTTTGCCTTTCCTACTGAGATTCTTATCGGTTTCCTTTAATGACACCTCCATGTTTCTCACAGAATGGATTCTAAAATCTAAAAAATTACACCACAACTAAATTATTCCATTCACACTCCTCCTTGATCATAGAGATAAAGGCAGTGGAGATGATCATAGAAATAAAGGCAGTGGAGATTTTTTTTTCACATTAAGAGCCCTAACTTACATCCAAAAATACATACTATGTTCAGAATGTCAGAATATAGGAACAAAGGGAGACTGATATGATCTGTACTCTGCTGCCTTGTCAGACTTTATCAATAGACTACAGCTGTGTTTCAGAGAATCATAGAATGGCTTAGGTTGAAAGAGACCTTAAAGATCATCCAGTTCCAAGCCCCCTGCCATGGACTTTTCACTGCACCAGGTTGCTCAGGGCCCCATCCAACCTGGCCTTGAACACTTTCAGGGATGGGGCATCCTCAGTTTCTCTAGGCAACCTGTGCCAGGGCCTCGGCACTCTGAGTGTTTGCTGTTAAAAAGCTTTTAGTAGGGATATAGGATATGGTTTACAGTTTTTACTACTAATATTTTATTAAAATCTTTTTTCCTTATCCTGTGGACCCAGTTGTAAGTATCACATATTTGAAAGTCAGGACAGGACTGAAATTTATTCATATAAATGGCTTTATTAAAATTTAAAAACACAATGTGAAATTCTGGGCCCTGTAAAAAAAGTCCATATTGGCTTCACCATTGACTTAAACAGAGTCAGGGATTTACTCCAGGTATTAAAGATGTATATATATTATGTATAGGGCTATTTTTTCCCATGGAATTTTGTGGCCAGAGTCAGTAACTAAATTTTTCTTAGTTTTTCTCTTGCTTTTACTAGAACCACAAAACATTCCTGTGTTTTTCTCTTCTTTGTAGTTAATAGTAAAAAGCAATATCACGAAAACCTGAGCCATGACACAACTATGTCAAAATAAACCCCAAAACTGAGTGGAATTTAGCAAGATGGTTAAATGTATTTCCAGATCAGAGGCCACTGGAAAGCATCAGTAGTGATCAAGGAAGTTCTAAACATGGAAATTCAACCACAATGCTCCTAGTGAAAACACTACCAAAGACTCACAATTACAATGCCTTGTTCTGAACCTCTCCTTATCCACAACTACAGCACAGGGAACCACTGATTTTGGAAGCAGAAATCCAAATTATTTTATAGTTTATGTTTTTGACCCAAATCTTTTCTGATGATAGAACATGGCAAAGCAAAACTTTTCTGGATTCCTTGAGGGGGAACCATTACTTGAACCATGTAGAAACAACATTACTTAAAGTAATTTATAGTTGCAAGTCAACCTGTTCAAGACACATTTTCCGGATTCTTATGATAAAAAACTTGGATTAACTCTGGTTATTTCATTTTGCATTACAGTGACTAACTGTGATTAGAAAAGTCATACATGCAATATAAAGGACCAGACAAATTTTAATTCTCAATTGAAATTGTGAACTGGCTCTACCTTTATTTACTTTTACAAGACTGGAAGACAGCAAAGATTTGTTTTAAATATATAGTTCCCTCTCACTATGTTTCCCTTAGCTGTGCTGAATACTAGCAAGACTTCACTAAAACTGTAATATCATCACCAAACACTTCTGAAACATAAGAGGGATGAATTGTGCGCTCAGTACAGTAATAAATTATGGAAGTCTTGAAGAAAATTGGTTGTATTTCACATACTGAAAATGAGAGTTCAAGGCAGAAAATCTTCTTTCTCTGCTTTTGTGTGTCTAGTTATTTTAGTTCTCCCTACATTAAGCTTACTCTAAGCTCACTGAAGATTTTAAGAGTTTTGCCTGCATGAATACCTAAAGACAAGAGTCCTGTGGTTGTATGAGATTTTGCACTACTTGGAAAACTCTTCTTAGGACCTATGAAAATATAAATCAATAGTTCAAAATCACCTAGAACTTTACTCCCTAAAATCTAAAATGAATTAAAAAGAAATCTGATGTTTACTACTTCAGGTTCATTAGGTTAATCCATGTGGAACTTCTTTAAACTCACACTATTTGCCCCTGTGGAGCTTTCACAGTTTTATAAATCAATGTTGAGGTATGCTTTGACCCACCAGACAGAAGGAGCATTTTTTAACCTCTTGGAATCTATTCCATCACTGAGTATCCACGGGATACATAGATACTTAAAGCTCTTGGTTGGCCTGGTTCTGAGAATACACACAATGGCAAAGAGTTTGGAAATTTTTGAAATATTTACTGAAAAACAGTGCAGGCTTATTTGCAGTACTTTTCTAAATGAAATAAGTTAAATTTCTTTAATTGTCTTTCTCTCTCGCAAGTATGTATGAGCATTTAGCCATAGGGCAAACCATGCACCCTGCAGTTCAGCTCCATCCAGCTATGCCAACGGTTTCCAGGAGAAAACTTGTGTTAAGAGAACAGAATCAGGTGGCAGTGCAGTGCCAATGCTTTACAGTGTTCTGTTCTCTAGCAATTTCTCTGTGGAATATAACTTTTAGCATTGTAGTTTCTTTTTTCTGGCTTATGGGATCCTTTTCTCATCTGAGTTCAAGATTTAACATGCAACCCAAAAGAAAAAGAACAGAAGTAAAAGATAATCTGCACTGTGTCTTACTGCAATTTGTTGCAGCTGTTCTACTACATTTGCATAATATCTTTTTTTATCATGAAGATTTTCATAAATACCTATTTCTTGTTCACTGAGGAAAAGTATAAATGTGCAGAAGTAAAATGTGGATTTGGAATAACTGAATATGACCCCTGTTAAGTACTACAGAAAAAGAATTTCATTTTGACTGCTAGGGTTAATCAATTTTTTCATAACTTAACCTATAGCAATTTTATCTCATGCTCCACAAAGAAAAAATTATATTTTCATTTTGAGTTCTATTTTTATTTGCAAGTTTAAACATTAATACTTATTTTCCCTAATTTATATTCCTAAGAACATACCTCTGAAGCAGAATCTTCTAGATGTCAAATTAATTTTGAAGAAACACCATTTCCACTATTAACCTGTTGTTATTATTCTGCCATGACCCTATTTTTGTTCAGACAATTTGAGGTACAACATCAGAATGGGAAATTGTCTTTTATTGTTAAGAGATCCACTTCTGAAATGAGGAAACCCAATAAGACTGTCTCTGCCTCAGATTAATAATATTTAAATACGAAAAGAGAGGGTAGTTAATACAATGCATCACATTTATTTTAAATATTATGTCATAACCAAACACCATGGATAACAGTCAGTTGTATTTCATAATTTTTCTACTGTAAAAACTACTTAAAGTCATTACACTTTAACATATGATCTGACTGTTCTTGTTAAATAACATAAAAATATTTAATTTTCTATACTTTGATTTTCAACCTTAGAACTTTTAGTACTTTTATTTCAGTAACATAAGGTAAATAGCACAGAAACCTATTATTTCTGTGACCCAACAACTGTCCCGTTTTAACTGTAAATTGTCACTGTTTGTTACATTGCTTTCATCCAGACTAAAAACACTTTAACATTCTCAATTTATTTTACATCACATTTTTTAAGCTTGTAATCAAATCAGTAGTTAATATTATGTTTCTTGAATATAATGAATTAATTTAACACAAAAATGTTTAAATCATAGAATCATAGAATGGCCTGGGTTGGAACCTTAAAGATCTTCCTGTTCCAACCCTCTTGCCATGGGCGGGGACACCTTCCACTAGACCAGGTTGCTCAGAGCCACATCCAACCTGGCCTTGAACACTTCCAGGGATGGGGCATCTTATCTGTTGCTTTAAAACACCTTTGCAAGGCAATTATGTGCAGTTTTTATATTATTTCCTATTATTAGAATATTCCTCTTTTCAATATGAAAGCTAGAATTGCATCAGTCTTACCACCTTTGCATAGAGGTAAACTGACTTTCTTAGCTTGTTTATTCTGCAAAAAAAGGCTTAAATAATCAAAGAATTAATATGGGCCAAAATGAAGTGGCTACACAGTTTTAAAAAAGCTATATATTAAACTGCAGTTCTTCAGGGATAACTCACAGTAATTTGATTAAGTTAATGGAGGCTGTGAGAAAATAACTAGAGAATCTCAAGTCACAGAATGAATGTTTTACCAGTGTTCTGAGTAAAGGAAATTTTCTGATTGACATCTTTAATATGTGGCAGTTACACAATACCTACTGGACTTGCATTTCTTCAGAGAAGGAACTGTCTTATTCAAAGTCTAAATAAAGATACTTGTATATCTATGCAAAGACTAAAATCGCACACAAGAGCAAGTTCTCTTTAATGACAGTTTGTTAGAATTAGATTTCTTGTTACGAATATCAGAATCGAATTATTCTGAATCTCATACATACAGGATTCTGAAGGGGTAATATGAAATTTTCAAACATTATTTTAGCGGAACTCTTAATAAAGTTGTTCCATGATGAAGGAATACATGTTTTAAAATGAGTATGGAACTTATTAAGAAATGTGTCATAAATGCTCAGTGAGGAGGGCAGAGCAAATGAGTTTATGTTTGCAGGCATAAACTAATTTAGTCAAGGTGTTTGTATAGACTGCCCAGAATCTCTAAAACTTTTCAGGTGATTTTCTCTGATACCTCTATGTTACACCTCATTTATTTGACTACAGATTTAATATTCTAAGTTTTGCTACTGTGCCAGGAAATATACAGAACCTCCATTTGAGAGTGTTTACTATCTAGAATTGAATGCATGATGGAAATTTTGTAACCAGACTACACTATCTAACTGGAATACCAATGTAAAGTTTCTTAAGATCGTAGGTTTTCTTCCACTAATATAATATGTTGAGTGCAAAATCATTAATGTAGTATTAAATATGGCCATGAAAGCAGATTTAGAAGTACATTAAAGAGAGCTTGGTTTCTCCATGCACTCTTATACCAAAATAAACAGTGGATTTTGTTTACTTTTCTCATAATATTTTTAAGCTTGTTTTTTGCATCCACAACGTAGAATCATAGAATCATCAAGATTGGAAAAGACCTCCAGGATCATCAAGTCCAACCTTTGACTGAACATCACCTTGTCAACCAGACCAGAGGACTCAGTGCCACTTCCTTTTTGTTTATTTAATACCTCCAGGGATGGTGACTCCACCACCTCCCTGGGCAGCCCCTCTTAATGTTTGACAGCCCTTTCCATTCTTCCTGATGTGCAGCCTGAACCTCCCCTGGCACAGCCTGAGGCTATGTCCTCTTGTCCTGTCCAAAACATAAGCCAACATGTCTTATTTTTAGATTTTCATTCCAGGGTTATTATTAGAGAGTTTGGAGAGGAATAAAAATAGCAGGCCTGAATTTATATAGGGGATAATAATACAAAATGTACACTTAAAAACCCATGTTCTTTGGTCAGCAACTAAGCAGTGACAATTAAACTGAAGGAAATGTGACTCACTCATGCAGTGTCATATTTGTCAGGTACATGATCACATACTTCCTTACTTCATAATCACTTCTTATTAAATTTAGTACAGTATACAGGGAGCACTGGAGTAAAACTGTATCATAGTGCACACAGGCAGGGAGATACTGCATCTGGAAATAAGGCAGACAGGATGCCAGAGTATGTAGGTGTTAGTTCCTTATATATACAAACAAGGATGTGTACAGATATATAGGTACACACACCTTTTTTCAAGGAACTACCGAGGTTTTGTGTATCATGTAAGACTCAGCTTAGTCTATTTTCAAGATAGATAAATCTGAGAGAGGAGGCACAGAGAACACTTAAGGGAATGCAAAGTCTTTTTATGAGAAGTGATTGAAAATGCTTGATTTGCTTAGACCAGCACACTGCAATCTCGCAAAAGATGTGTTTGTTCTCTATAAATATATGGGAGAAGAGTTGAATATAGAACAAAGGAAAATTGCTCTGGGATTGACAGGTGTTTTAGGTACAAAAGCAAATCAGTGTAAAATTGTGCTCAGCACGGGATTCAAAATTGTTGCGGTTTATGATTTAATCTTGTAGGGACAGTGCTGGATAAATTAAGTATTCTGTTCAACCTTATGGATTTCAGGCTTTTATTCAAAACCACGAATTTTAGAAAGAAATTTTTCTAAGTTTTTTTTTACCTTTATTTCTGTAATTCATACCTACTGTCTTCTCTTCTAAACAATAATTTGACCCAGTCCTTGCTCATTTTGAGCCGTATCCCCTTTTCCTTTGAGTTTTGTCCCTTTTCTACTCTGCATTTATCAAATGCTCATTTTAGATTCTGGTCCCTCTGTATATCCATCCACCCATCAGTGCTTCCTGTTGATTCCCCAATACCCCTCCCTCTCCACCCATTTATCTTCTGTTTCCTTGCATTACCTGGCTTGTGTCATAGTTCTCTTCACAGTCCCACTGTTCAACATTCAGCTTTCTGTGTTGCCAAGTTTCTGTCTAGTCTTACTGTTCCCTAAGTTCCTTACAACTGGTTGCCAGACATGGGTGAAGGATCATTGCTGAGAACACAAAGGGAATGTCTTTCTGCTCCTCCCTGTTTCAAGTGTCACAACCAGCGAGAAGAACAAATCTCATCCACTCTTTTCAGCTCTGAAAGCCTAGTCCTGAAGAATTCTCTAGGTGACTGAGTGGCAAAACTTCAAAGATGATGAACTCCTATGAAGGTGCCTCTTTTCTTTTTGGATTTTTTTGATGCTTACAGTTAGGGTAGCATCAGTGCAGAGTTTCACTGGTATGAACAAAATTATATCATGGATGTAAAATTACCCTTGGACCAGGCACCCAAACTGGAAAACATGTCCAAGCAATCTGTTAAATGTGTTGGTGTTCTTCACACGGTATCACCAAGGAACAGAAGTTTCAGGCAGTCTGAAGCACAAGCATTGTTGCCAGCAATTTATAAACCATCAGCAAAAAATTATAACAGTGGTATCACATACAGCCTGCTTAAATTGATTAATATTTTTAAAAGTTTCTTAAAACTATGAAGCTACATAAAATGTCAGCAGTGTTCATAAGGGTTTTGATTTGGGTTTTTTTCCCTAGTGGATGTCACTGAAAATCTCTGTCTGAACTGCTAACAGTTTAGACTGAGAGTTTTCCTTTCAGGTAGGAGGGAAAAATGTGTTAAAGTACATCAAGCATCACCAAAATTTAATGTCTGGAATGAACACAGTGTATGTGAACACTAAAGATACATATTGTGTGGTGCTAAAATGTGAGCCACATTATTATATAATGGTACTTCAACTGATCACTTTTGATAGTTGAGGAAAATCGTAATTTACACTATATTTTAATGGAAGAAAATAAGGTAGATCAATAATCAATATATCTTTGAGGCAATGTTAAGGTAAATTATATATAAATTTACTCAAATTATTGGGCAAAGTCACACATACTTTACTGTTACAGTATGAGCTGTAATAAAATAACAGTTGTTCTTTAAGTGAAAGATACTTAAACCATTCTAACAGACACAAACACCTGCCTTAAAATGAAAATTCCAGTCTTGACCTCATCAGGAAGATACAGAACACATTGATTATGTGGAAACCTATAGGAAGCAAGAGTGATTAGACTGATTTGCATACCTAAATTAACATAATTGTTTTTAAATACCAATGGTTTAAAACCCCAAGTGAGTTTTGGACTGTAATTGTAATGAGTATGATTTACAGGAAAAGGCAACTGTTTGACTTCCCCAGAGGTCCATCTTACTAAGGATATACTTCTAATTTTGCACTTAATTACTGTTTAAGAGATATGCCACCCAAGTGTCATTGTACATCTCTAGTTCTCTGAGGATGAAAGAGATTTTATTTAATTTGAAAGACTTTCTAAATCTTTGCTTACCATCTTCCTGAAATGCAACAGTTCATGTTTGTAAGGAGTACACAGTGCATCTGAATGCCTCCTTTAAATGGCCGGGAGATTTTGTCAAGAAGTGTTTGGAGTCTGGTGTGATTGGCTGGAGTTACCTCACCTTACTTCAACCCTATGGAACTGATCAAGCTTCCCTCAGCTTCCTGGGCAGTGAGTAGAGAGAGAGAGGGCTGGAGATTTCAAATCATTTGGCAGAGAAAATATTTTGCAGTTGAGTATAAAAACTTCTTTGCAAAGAAAATCAGAGGTCAATTCTATACTTGTTGCAGTAGATGGGAATTTTGGCATAGGCTTTAGTAGCATAGAAAAAGCCCCCAGTTCTTAGTTATTTATATAATATTAAAATTGTTATAGAAAGATTAAATATTGCCTGAACCTGTTTTTAAAGCTAAGCCTTCATGTTTTCAAAAGTTACTTGATTTCTTAGTTATGATTAAGAATATTCTATAATCTTCCTGATAATAGGAATTATAAGGAAACTGCAAAATGCTTCAAACATATAATAGTAAAGAAAAAGCCTATTCCTGGTTTTCCTAGATACTTTTCCAAAGTCCTGAGACAAAAGCATTTAATGTTTCTGTAAAATTTCTTAGGAAAATAAAAAGACCATTTGAAGGATAAGCAAAAGGAGTAAATTTCTATGTGCTTTCCCTCACCACAATGGCGGTTTTGAAACAAAGAAGGAAAAAAGCAATTCACTACACCTAACTGATAAACCCAAAACAGAATGATTTAATAAAATTCTTAAACAAATTCTCTTACACCTAAGTTTCTGTAACATGATAGAATAGCAGATAAATTACAAGAGTGTAATATAGTTTCTTCAGTTCTAAACCTCACTTTATGCCAAGTAAACATCTTTGAATTTAGTAATTTGCATATTTCAAACACTGACTTAATTTGAAAGATGTTACAATTGAGCAGAACAATGAACTACTAATTATGTCTTATTCCTTTTTTTTCCCTTTTGTCTTTTGTTCAATCATCTATTCTCTTTCTATGTGCTGCAGTAGATTGTATCAAATCGTATCCTGCTAGTTACACCAGACTAATCATTTTAATTCCTCTCTTTGGCTAATAGCCCCTTGATTCATAGACATCTGCTATATTTTATTCTCTATTTCTTTTTTTCTCGAGAAGACTTATTCTAGCTGGAGAGGTTTCTCTATACAGTTTGTTCTGAGTTTCAATTTCATGTCATTTCTGTCTCAGAGTAAATGTGAATGATGTCTGAGCAAAACTTCATGGATTCTTTTAATGTATCTTTTTTCCTTCTATTCTTTGCCATATCCCAATTTTTTGCTTTTCAAAATATTTTTTTAGATTTTTGACCAACATCCAACTGTAGCAGCCAGTGCAAAGGAAAGGATTTTCATTGCTGACCCTGAGGCTTATCACTTTTGTAACAAAAGAAAATGACAATGATTCAGACCAGTCTTATATCCTGAGTACATATGAATTTCTAAAATAAATCAGGAAATGCACAACAGACTAACACTTTCACATTCTAATATCTTAATGGAAGAATAGTTGCAAAGGTCAATGAAAAAAATAAAGTTTTTGTGCTTACTTGAACAGATAAGGATAATTTTCTATAGCAACAAACCAGTGTAGTAGAATGAACTGTGACATCTGGCAAAAATGTGCACAAGGTCTATTTTATTGCATACTGTCAGCTAGAAGACCCTAGAGTTAATTTCACAAGACTTTTTCTTTTTAAATTTATCAAAATAATCTGATAAATTACAGAAGCATTCACAACCTGGTCCCTGCAGAACGTATTTTGGAAAAGCATAATCTGTTAGCTGTATTTTAAAAAAGTGTATGTGATGCTCGGATTTTTTTTTTCTTCAAGCATTGAAAGAGTTATCTTTAACTAATTAGATTAAAAGGAAATGAAACTTGGGTTCATGCTGTTTTAGACTGCCAACATATTTTTCTAATTTTTTCAGGTGAAAATGAAGAAGACACAGATTTTTGCTAGGGAGAAAAAAAATCAAATAGGTGATTGGAACATAGTGGTCATATGGTTTAGTGTTTGCATGAAGAAGAAGGCAAAACACAGCAAACAGCTTCAAGTCCTCTTTAGATTATCATAGTTCAGAGTGTTCTCCTGAACTTTGACTTTGAAGAATGGATGTGATTGTTTGTTCTGTTGTGAAAGAACCACCTTTATAACATAAAGAGATGCTGTGTTGATGCTTTTGGTGTGAATCTTTTTTTCTTCTAATATTTCACTTGATTTGAAAAAGGGATTCCAAAGTCAAAGAGTAAAAGCAGATACCCCTCATTGGCACTAAGAAAAATGACTGTCCCCACCAGCAGGCAGTAAGAGAGGGCTTGCAAGGCAGAGAAGTCTCAAGGTTACTTTCCCTCCAGAGTCTTAATTTACAAGGCAGACATGCACAGCTTCTCCAGACCACCAGGTAGGAAAAACAGCTTGATGTTTTAATGAAAGTGCAGCAGTGGGTCTCTAACTGTCAAAGTCACTGTCAGCAAGATAAATGCTCACAGAAATATTGCTAATGTGATGAAAGTGTAAAATCCATCAATATACAGTCCGCACTAGCACTACCTATGACAGTTTTCCCACTGGAACTCCAAAGTGATATAAATTTTAACATAGTGTTCATAAGCCAGAAAGTATTCAGTGATGGAAATCATATTCAGTCAGTTGAAATCAGTGCTCTATAATAGAAGTGGCCAGCTCTCAGGTTTTTTTGTGCAGTATGTCCCCACCTTTTGTTATAAATGTTAACAAGCTGTGAGTAAGGGAAAGGAATTCTAAGAAAGTTGGAAAATTTTCTCTACGTTTGGGCCAGATGCTGAAGTATTTTCAGTGGAGCATCATTGGTTTGCAACATCTAAGTAGCAGAGCCATTGAGAGGGAATTTGTGTAGATTACCTTACTTCCTTATCTTTCATGAAAAACTCTTATGGGGTGTGAGTGAGGTAGATCTTAGGGTTTTTTTCCTTATTTTATTTTTCTTCATTTATCAGCATATGCCTTTACTAAATTTATGATATTTCCTCCTTCTCAATTACAATAATCTCAGGACAAATTAATTATGTAAGAGGCCAACTCTTTTCTACTTGATTTGAAAAAATTAACCATTAAAAAAAAAATATATATATACACACATATATATACACATACTTGATTATTATTTTTGGTTGACAAAAAGTTATCAAATAATGATATTGTTATTACATAAAACCTAGATTGGAATTTCTAATATCAAATACTGTTTGACATTCATATATAGCCTAGGAGTTTAGAATAGAGATATATTAGCATAATAAGAATTATTTTGAAATGGTTATAAAATATTATAGCTATGATTTAAGGCTGATTTTAGTTAGGGCAGAAAATATGTCAAAATAAAGAAAATTGGAAACAACCAAATAAATATATATCTTCCTTTAAAGAAGACATTTCTGATTATTTTATTTATTTTCCTATTGTTTTTTCCCCTGCTTGCAGGTAAGATCGATATTTTTCTCAGTTCAGTTTTTGACATTACACAGAATATTTCTCTAATAGCAATAGAAACAAATAGTAGAAATCTGTAGTCTGCTCAGAATTTTCATTTTGCTTCCCCTGCATTTTCCAGAATCCCTGTCTTTTGCTCCTGCAGACAGACAACTGCAAATGACAGAACTGTCATTGTGCTTGAATTCACTCGGAAAAAACCTTTTCTTTCTGAAATGTAACTTTATCACTCTCCTCCTGAGCTACGGCTTTGCAATCTGCTGCTACACTTTTTCTAACTATTGCAAAATATAGTGCAACTTAACTCTCCTTCCCCCCAATTCGCCTTTCAGAAAAGTCTGGTTAATAACAAATTTTAGTCTTTTCTTATGAAAACAAATTAATTTGTAACTATCTATGAAGATATTAAACAGTAACTTAATGATGAAATTAAAGAAGTGCCCCCATCTTGACCTGGTATGAGTTATAAAACCAGCCCAAACACGGTCTGTGACACAGATTGCATCTATACATATCTTTAAAATCACTGGAAATGCTCCAACTGTGCAGAAGAAGTTAATCCTCATATTTCGAAATAAATGTGAGATAGGCAATATTTAAGATAGTTAGCATGACACAAATTCTGCACAAAGTTGATAAGGAATATAATTAGTAAAGTATTAAAAGATTGTAACTTAATGGTAATGAAAGTAGCTTTATGGAAATTAGATATTTAATACAAAACTGGTATACATTATTTTTGGATAGTATAACTTGATTACCATGGAAACCTAGTAAACTGAAGGCTTCTGAAAGACAATTTGCTTGATGCTGCATGATGTGACTGGAAGTTAGACTGCACCAAACCAAAGTGTTCTGTGTTGAGAGGTGGTCAACTAATCACAGAAAGAAAACTGACAGAACAACACCTTCACTAGTGAAATTGATACTGTTTTGTGCCATTTCCATACAAAATTACGATTGACTGTCTTATTACAACGCAATAGGTGAAATGGTTTTAGAAGCCCACTGGTTTTACTTTGACTAGCAGGACATTAAGGTTAACTGTGATCCCTGGGCTCCCACTTGTATCATTTAAAGTTGGAAACACTTTTGTCTAGCACAGATATTTCACTGGATGAGATCCAAATGACTACAGGGTGGGACAAAATTAATTCAAACCCCATATTTCCAGCTAGACAAGCAATTATTTGATGTAGCAACTCAGCTGTGGCCATTAGTCTGTTCTAAAAGCTTTCAAAGCAGCTATTTCATGCAAGGATTGCCGGTGAGCATTATATTGTTTCACCTACCCATCACAGAATATAAAAATGAATAATATGGGGTACCATATGTGTGAAACATGATAGAATCTTAAAGGCTGTGTCTTTTTCTTTCTTTTTTTTGCATTCTTAAAAAAAGAAAAAAAATGCCTTTATTCTTTTTCTTGTAGATTTCTTTAATCGCACCCTGTTGCTTCCTCTTAATTTATCACATTTTAGGAAGTTAAAAGAAAAAAAAATCTGGCTTTTTATGTTCTTGTTTTGGCTGGGATAGAGTTAATTTTCATCTTAGTAACTAGTTTGGGGCTGTGTTTTGGATCTGTGCTGAAAACAGAGCTGATAACCAGAGGACGTTTTTGTTATAACTTGTACAGAGCCAACACCTTTTCTGCCCCTCATGCCACCCCACCAGTGAGTAGGCTGGGGGTGCACAAGGAGCTGGGAAGGGACACAGCTGGGACAGCTGAGCCCAGCTGATGATGGGTACCAAGTGATGTGCTAGCTAATGAAACTTTTATAACACAGCCTGATTTTTTCTTTTGGTTAAAAAGCAGTATTTTCCTTTTTATAAAAAATAATATTGATTATTTATCTGCCTGTGTTTTCATCCTGTACCATAGACTCAGAAGCCCACATATTTAAGCAAAACTGTCTAATTCACACTTCAAGGATTTAAATTAGAAAATTCTCTTCTGATGCATTGTAAGATTAAATTCACCTATGTGTTGTTGTAATATATTGGTATTTTATAATCATTTTGGGATGAAGCAATATATTAAATCTCCTTCATCTGTCATTTGTACATGATGAGTATTCATCATAGATCAGAAATTCTTGTTGTTAGTTTCGGTGCATAAATGCACACTCTGGTAGTTTACATGTTATTCCTTTGCTGTTACTCCAGGATTCAAGGTCCCAAAATAACAGATTTAAGTTTGTCCTTTGATCCTTCAGGGTATTGATGATGCTTCCTGTTGGCACATTTTGCCTCTCTGTCCAGGGTTGGGAGACACCAAACAGACACACAGCACACATATCCACACTCTGCATAGGCTTATTTTTTTGGCCAAAGACACTAAATAAAATCTCAAATAGGTCAGGGAAGCTTCTTGGCAAACTGTACTAATAATCTCCATCTTTTATCAGAGTTCTCCTGTCAACTTGCTGGTACTTTTTCCTGGCATCTTCTCCAACTTCTTACAAATTCCTGTTTTCCCTTGTTTGTCTAATAATATATTATGTAGCATACTATTATATGAATCACTGACATTTAGATTGGTTATATAAACAAAATTTTCTATTTCTAGAAAATGAGGGTTATTAAAAATAGGCTTGTGACAGTCTGGAATACTAATATTTGTAAAAGTTTTTTGCATGTTTTTGTATTTTCCTGTATATTTCTGTATTTTCCCTGGTTTCATTTTCCTGTCTTTGTTTGTTCAAAATCTCACATACATATACAGCACAGTTAATGTGACTTTAATTTCTTTCCATCTTCAATCTATGCTCTTTTCTTCCCCCCCCTCCAAAAAAAAAAACCTTTGCAGTGTTATGTCTCAGCTCTCCTTTTGCTGCTTTCTGTTTGCTCAGCAAGTTAAAATCCAGTTATTTGAGTCTTGTTTCCAGGTCAAAGGTGTTAACTTCAGGCAGTCATTTAGTATCTGTGCCAAAGTTTGTTATGTTTAATACTTTCCAACCCTATATGTAGAAGGTCTGTAAGAAATTTTTAACATTTTTTAATCTCAAAATAAATAATTTGCACTTTTGTTTACATTAATTCTAACTCTTATTTAAATATTTCTGCAACAGATTTTTAAACTGATTCAAAGACCTGGAATATGATCATCACCATTTCTGACATTTTTTTATTAAAGAATGAAGAAATATGCACAATATCTATAGTTTCTCAATTAACAACAATGAATATTTGAAGACATTTTCTTTTCTAGGTAACTTTCTGTACTGCTTATGCAAAGTGAAGTTGCAAGAGTATGTACACGACAAGGGGGAATGGCTTCAGAGTGTCAGAGAGTAGGATTACATCAGATATCAGGAAAAAATTATTCTCTGTGAGGGTGGTGGGGCCCTGGCAGAGGTTGCCCAGAAAAGCTGTGGCTGTCTCCTCCCTGGAAGAGTTCAAGGCCAGGTCGGATGGGGCCCTGAGCAACCTGGACTAGTGGAAGGTGTCCCTGCACATGGCAGGGGGTTTGAATGAGACAACCTTTGAGGTTGATTCCAGCCCAGGCCATTCTGTGATTCTCTGATCTAGCACGCTATTCATAAGAAGTCATTCTGCTGGTGGTTCATCTGAAGATACTTTCCCAATATATTTACCCACCAAATGTTACTTAAAACTAAATTAATTTTTAACAAACTGATTGGTGTTAATACATGCAAAAAGCAAGTATGTCATTCTGAAAGAGATAATAGCTACAGAATGCCAAATCTGGCACAGTGTACCATTTGCCACCTGAATTCAAAATCCAACTGTGGATTAGCAGGAATGACTAAACTAGTTATATATAAATCTAAATTTATGATTGGCTTAATTATGAGTTAGGCTTACGTCTGCAATGAATAACACAAAGTCTATGTACCGATCAAGTCCTATTCAGTAGCTTAACTACACTCTTCTAAAAAAAGACATCTTTGAAGGTCTTGTTGGTTTTTTTGGTGTTTTTTTTTTGTTTGTTTCTTTGTGGCAGATGTTCTTGTGATTTCAATCATGCCAGAACTATTTCCTTTTATCACTTGCAAAATTGCACTGAAGTCATGTATACAATGACTATAAGCAAAATTGCACTGAAGTCATATACACAATGACTATAACTCGCCTGTCAAGTATGGTTTATGTTCAGCCTCTCTGTTTTCCACAGCTCATCGTTTATCCCTCCTCTCTAATATCCCTCCCCTATCTCTCTTTTGGTAAGTGTTCTGACTTAATGTTCAAAGTCCCTGCCCTTACTGATAAAACCCTTTTGTTCTTATAACCACTGGCCCAATTAAAACAAAGTGGGAGGAAGCCCAGCACAGGGGCAAGGCTGATGCGACCACTAAATCCCAGCAATCTTTTCTGTACTTTTAAAAGTTTTGTTTGGTGTGTTTTTGGTTTTTTTCCTAACTTTTAAAAAAATTGCTAATAGACGTGATTTTAACTGAGGCTGAAAGTTGTCATGAAACTGGTTTATGCCAGAAGCCTGTTCTGTTTTACCTGCCATGTACAGATATTTCAAAATATACTGAATGTCAGGCATGAAGATAAAACATCAAACAGAAGAGAGAACAATTCTCACAAAACCACTAACCTTTGATTTGCTGAATGAGATGAGATTTAGATAAAGTTCTTTTTATTTTTTTTTTCCACATTCCAAAGTAACCTATAACTTTTGGAAAAAACAGTGTTTAGATGAACGGAATTACACAGAGCTACATTAGAAACAATATCTACTTTTTTTTTTTTTAACTCTGTGGTATAATTGTGAGTTTATGAAATGCCCACTAAATTGATGTCTTTTTTATTTTTTCTCAAGTCACACTTTGCTAAAATCTCCTAAATTTCTTGCTCAATACAATGGAATGTGTCACCTTCTGTGAAAGAAAGAATGTCAACAGTGTCAGTGAAAACTGGCATCATCTATATCCTGAAGCATCCAGAGGCTCTGTGGTGGAAATATGCATAAATATGGATGTGGAGGAAAGTCCTTCAGTTTTCTTTGTGTGATTTTGATTTTTGGCAACCAGGTTAAAAATACAAATCCATTAATTCTTTGTATGACTGAGAATTATATGTGATACCCTGTTTATTTTACTGTTTATTTTAGTCTGCTTCCTGTTCTCTCTGTCTTGCGTCTTTACTCTGCAACTTACTGTCATAGAGACACCATTCACAATGCTTGGGATGGGCCATGGGTTAAATGTAGGAGAAAAAATGAACTTTCTTTAAAATTAAATATAGTGCTTCCATTATCACCTCTATCAAGTTGTCGTAATAGGGCAAGGGGATATTGCTGGTCAATTTTCTAAGTCTGCTACCACCCAAATTGCTTTAGGAGTTGGCAACCTTTTGTTTATCCCACCAGTAAATAACAGTTGCAATGGAACTGAAAGTCTAAAAAGTGACCTATTATGTTCAAAAAAATCCAAAAAAATTCCACACTGTAGGAAGCACTTTTATTTGTTTGTGTAATTATTTTGTTACTGACAATCATGTTCATGAGAAAATAACAGTTTGCAGTTCCATCTATTCTAGAAATTTCAATGCAAAACCGTGGGGGTTTTGTCACTTTATAAACAGGCTGCTATTGCATTTTCACAGGATGGGTGAGATAAAGCAGTCATTAAAATAGAGACCAGTTAGAAAGGATGAAACTGTGTTTTAATGTGTTTTCAACAAACAGTTTTAGGTTTCGGCTTTTTCGTCTTCCCAAAATACAATAGTAGAATATCATACAGATCCTATTTTTTATTTATGCTTGCAAGGGGCTATAATCATTTAAATTTATAATTATATAATTATAGTGGCCTAATTTACCAAGAGGAATAGTATAGTTTCAGTCAATCAACTTAAAAGTTAATGAAACTATTGTCATTAGAAATATGGTAAAGTGGTTGAGAACTGATTTTAAAACTCTTGTTTTTTTCTGATGTAAACACTGAAATCCAACCAAGGATATTTTGATTAAACCAATTTATTAAGATAGTCCATTATTAATTTCCTTGCAAATACCTGAACTGTGTTTATTCCCATACTGTCAGTACATATATGTTTTTATTACTTTCTATTATGAATAATTGGCTGCTTGCTCTCACCTATGACAAGAGATGCACTTCTTTGGTTTAAAATGAAGAATCAGATTTAAATCAAAAAAATGAGGTTCCAGTCTGCTCCAAAAATGAAATTGGAACATTAAGAAATTTCAAGCAAAAAGCTTGCAGAACAGCTAATTTTTAAGCTGGTATTTGAAGTGAAAAGCATTATGTAATAAACTATTAAAAGTAAAGTGTAGCTCTCAGGGATTGGGGAATGCACATCATGTCTTAGTTTCTGACGATGTTCTGACTGCTGTCACATTAGAAAACAGTCCATATTGAATTGAGTCTATTAGGGTCTGAATTCTGCTTATTATTTAAAAAAAGATGTGGTGGAACTTAATTACTGAAAAAGAAAAAAACCCACACGGCTCTCCTGAGTTCATAAGTTTATGGAAAATATAGTGTAAAATATCTGACTACTTGCTGTGATTTCCTTTGGGTCAAAACGAAGACATTTTTCTAGCATTTTGAATTTTTTCAATTATATAAAATATCAAGTAACTGTGATGCTAATGATGCTCCCTGGTTCACAAAAACCAAAACCAGGAAACCCCTTGATAAGCATATTCCCAGTCAAAAAAAAACTTAAAATAATGTCCTTCACACCTCAAGGCCTTGCTGCCCTACGAGAAGTTGCTTTCTGTTGGTGAGGTTTCTTGCTTTCCAAATAAAATTAAAAGGAAAATAAGGAAGAGGAACATCTGGCAATGTGTTTGCTGGAACTCATTTTTTCATTCAGCAGTGGAGATCTATACTGTGGAAAGTGTGGTCTGGCCACCAGAGTGGGAGGAGGCGTGCAGGAGGTGAGAGCAGAGGGGAGAGAGACGAAAGAGTGAGAACCTGTCCATGAAGGAAGCAGATAATGTACGCTCTGAAAGATCTGCAGGGAATAATAGTTTTGGGGAAAAAAATAGATCTTAAAGTTCCAGAGTAGCTGTCTGCCAAACCTTTGTCGCATTCCAGTTTAACTTCAGTAGTATTTATGACATCATCTGCTCATGAAATAATATACTCTTAATCAGGAGTGATCACTTAAACCAGTTGTCGCAAGTATGTGTAACTGGATCATATCTGGTGAAGTTTTACATAATCTGTTTCATTACACTGGCATGCAGTATTTGTAGATATAAAAATGTGTGTATTGATTTAAAATACTTAGGGATATAAAGTACTTCTTGACATAAACTTTATTTATTTACTTAGAGACTTCAAACAAGCTCAAAGCCCTGATACTCATCAAAAAGGCTCATGTAACCTAAACCCCCCATATTTAGGATATGGGGATACTTTCATGAGGATGGATGTGCCCTAATGTGGTCCTAAGGACCTCTCAGTTTAATGGTAAAAATAATCTTACCAGAGCTCAAAGTCCTTTTCACATCCAGCAATGAACCTGAAGAGGAACTGAAAATTCTCAGAGCATCACTTCCTGCAGGGCTTCTGCCTTCCAACTTGCTTCATGTAATCAAGTTTTCAAGGCAGATATTAAAACCAAATCAAGAAACTCCACAGTTCTTTCCCAATAAAATTTACAAAACAGAAAGAAAAGACTGCAAACATTCTTCTCCAAACTGTAACACAATACGTGCTGCATGTGTTTTCATCCTATCAGATGTTAACAAGAAAGCTTCTTATTGAAGCCATCACCATTCTCCACAAAGGTATTTTATGATATGTAGACTCAGGCTTCCTTGCTGCTAATACTGTAAATGCAAGTGCTACTCTCAGCTCTGAGCCATGGCAAATTAAACAGGATATAAGTAGTTAGATTGCCATGAAATGTCCTTGAAGAACTGTATAGAGCTATCTCTCTGAAAAGCTCTGCAGTGAATACAGCACCAGGACATTAACTTTTATTTATCAGCAGCCACAGAGGTGAGAAAAGCTGGGGTTTTTCTTCTAGCACAGAATTCAAACAATCTCACAAGGTTTACTGCCTGTTGGTCCTGTTTTTCCTGCTGACATTAACTGTGTCTTTTGATATTGATCAAATGAGTATAAGAACTCTGAATGCTGTAAATTAGTTCTGGATTAGTTTGCTAACCCAATTAATAGCTGGAGTTTTTAGCTGGAAATTGTTTAGATAAGCTTCTTGATTTTCTAATTTATTGCTTTAAAATGAACTCTCTTTCTGGATGGAGTCAAATTATGTTAGATTCACTTGTGGGTTAGAAAAGAAGAAATTACATCACCCAAAATCTTGGAAGTAGAAATGCCACCAAATTTGCCTGTGTAAAATAGCTTAGGATGAATTAAAGGCGTATTCAGTGATGTGGAATGGAGTCTTTAGAAAAACCTGTAAGAATTAAACTATTTTTAATCCAGTATCTGTACATATCTTATTGACAGGGAATAACACCACATGCTTATGGAATAATTTCCAGAAGATGTAGAGACCTGTAGCAATGAACAGTCACAGTATTGAATATTTTTTAAGTGTGCTTTATCCTGTACCTCTATTATAGCTTAAAGACAAAAGCCAAACTAAAGCAAAACATTCTAATAAAATCTGTCTTTAATTAGACATAGGCTGAGACTCTACTAAAAAAATTGAGTTTAAAGTCTCAAGTACTTTTTGTTAGAAAATAAAATTTCTCAGGGGTCTATATTATACATAGTTTTCCTGTTATTTTCTTATATTTCCACTCTTTCATTACATTTTAAGATAATCACATAAATCATATGTGTAAAACATCAGCAGCAAGTTTTATATGTAAATACTCTGTACATGTAGAAATAAATCTTATCTACATACTCACAATATCTGTTGTTGACCAGTTGAAATTTGTTTGGTTCCTAATGGATATCACAGTACAAGTAATGAAATACCATATGTTCAAAGTGAAATGGAAGCTCCATTTGGAATCAATATGAGTTCTGTAGAACAAAGAATAGAATTTAACTTTTGAAACTTGTATCCAGGATTTTATATAAAATCTTGACAGTTATAACAAGAATTTTCTCCAAAATACGAAACTAATGAGGACGTGGCTTCAGATTTTGTCTTCAAATTATCCTTTAAAGATTTTTTTAACTCTGTCACTTGTATATAATTGCATTGCTACAGCAAGAACATATTATTCAAGTTATTCATATTATTTTTTGTAATTTTGGATTATAGTGTTTTTTAGTGCAATTTTACCTTATTTTGGAATTACTCCTTTTAGTAGATCAACAAATAATTTTATTTAATGTCTAACTGCTACATACAGGCCTAAATTTCTTTTGAAATCTATACAGTAGGGACACATGAATATTTTCTTTTAGAAGTTTCCAACACACACCTGTGACACAGGACAAGATTCCTAAAACTTTTGCAAAAATCATCAAGTTTCATGTGAGTTTGGAGGGAGCATACAGACTCTGAGGGAAGAAAATGTTTACCAGTCACAAAAATCCACACAATTACTGGGTTTGACAAGAAATGCAGGTATTAACATGCTTGACCAAAGAAGTACATAGGTGTGACTTTTGTGTTCCTGTTCAACAGCAAGTAATCTGATTTGAAAGGTATTTTTTCCCTAGAAGTATAAACACCTGTTTTTCAAATTATGTAGTCCACGAACTTCTACATCTAAATTGTTGAACATTTACCACATAGAAAATTTGAATAAAAATATAGAAAATGTTTTTCATTTTATTTTGTTTTACTATCATTTGTTTTTTTTCTCTTAAAAGACTGACTACTGCTGAATTTATTTGTTGCATTTAGAAGAAAGACACACTGTAGAAGATGTTAACCAACCATTTTCACTTCTACACTCTATCACTCTTCAGTTGCTTCTTCAGAAACACTGAAAATGCTACCTGGGAAGAGGAAGAAAAAAAGTAAATTAATTCTTCACAATGTACCAAATGTAGTTTCATTTACTGACTTTGATTCAAATGCCATAGGTTCATCATCATTTCATTATACTATTAGTAGTTATATCTGCTAAAACTTTAAATTTTTAGTAGATAACTATCAACACTTCTTTTTTTTTAAAAAAATATTTTTGGTGGAAAATTTGCGTTTAAAAAATAAGTTAAAAAAAAAGATTAGAAAAACACATTACTGTGTCACACACACATTTATTGTGCTCCAGTGAAGATTCAGTAAATATCACTCATAAAAATTTCTTACTTTCTTACCCACATGATGTTCATAACACCAGAAAGAAAAACTGATGATATTGGACTGAATTTAGAAAAAAAAAAAAACAAACAGAAACCAAAATGATTAATGACTTGGTGAAACTGACAGTGAAAAATTTAAAAATTTCATTTTGAAAAGCTTGAGTAAATATTTACTGTGTACAGGAAAGAGTTTTTCAGAAGCTGTTGGTATGTGAACACTGAATCAGCTGGAAATTCTCCTTTTACTACTTGTAAACTTCCTCTTTTACTGATCTTAAATGCAGCACACGAAGGGAAAGTAGTGTCCCACTGCTTCTTTCATTTTTAAGTAAATGTAATAAAGGCATATAAATGTGATCTGGACAATGCTAGAACAGTAGATCTTCTCTGTAAAAAATTTAGAGATTTTTTTTAATTATTATTTTTGTATTGCTTTTTTCCTGGAAAAAAAATCCCTAAAATAAACTTAATTATCCTATAGGGGATGGAAGAAATTGTTTTAGGTTTATAGTTCCTTTTGCCCTGATAACAATCATTATCTCAGCCAAATTACTGGGGAGGCAGTATTTGGGTTTTTTTTCTGCTAAATTTATCATCACAGATATAGTAACAGACAAACTAGAAAAATATAAGGATTGTCAACATCCGAAATAAAGTACTGTAAAGAGCAACACTTTATGTTTTATAAGATTTAGGTTGCATGTTAGGAAGAAGTTCTTTACTGTGGGGATGGTGAGGCAGTGAAGAGGCTTCCCAGAGAAGCTGTGCATGCCCCATCCCTGGAAGTGTTCAAGGCCAGTTTGGATGAGGCTCTGAGCAATGTGGGCTAGAGGAAAATATCCTTGCCTGTAGTAGTGGGGTTGGAATGAGATGTTCTTTGAGGTCCTTCCAATCAAAACAAATCAATTCCATGATTTTATGCACTGAAAATATTGTACAGATTTTTTTATTGTCCTTTTGAACTCATATTATTCAGGTGCTCAACCTTGTGGAAATTCTCAAAGACAGAAATTAAATTACAGACTCTGAAATATTTTGGCACTTGACATATTCTGTGTTTCTATGCTAAATTTGGAATATAGAGATTATGTAGATAAGGTTGTTTGCTTTTTCATTAGATCTGAGAGTTTTCTTTGTGAATGAACAAAAAGGTCAATATTAGCACATCAAATGAACATTGATTAATCGGTAAACTGTGGAAAAAAATCCAACCTTTTTATTTATCATTGTGTCATTCAACGCAAGTAACTTCTTTTTTGTCATGGAATAGCAGGATGTATTAAACATTTTTTCAGCTTTCTGAGTCGTACAATGAGCCTAATATTTTTGCAATTCTGTCTGACTATAAAAATTGTATGACTCTAGATATATTCTATCTGTATCAATTCTGTGTAAATTTTATTTGTCTAGATTAGTTCTCTCTGGCTCACATAGCGGTTTACATAGTTTAATTTTTACTTCGGTCTTACATCTCAGAACATATCATAGTATGTCTTCCTCAATTTTTAGTTAAGCATATTGAAGACAGTGAGACATCCTCAAAATTTCATTTTTTCCCATGCTTTCTTTGTGATGTTCTGCAGTGAGTTTAAGTTGCTAACTACTGGTGGCTGTCCAAAAATATACTGACTGTAGGTTAGTGTGTTTCTTTCAGATCTGCTTTTAGAAAATTGCCTCGTGATGCTCTTTGCCCTTCACTTGAAGACTGCTCTAACTTTTCTCTCTTACTCCTGAGGAGAAGCAAGATGTGATTTATGTGCTCACATCCACACCCACAAAGGAACCCTAAGGAACTCTAGTGACCAGGAGTGCTACAAACAGGGTGGATAAAAAGAGCATGTCTTGTTGTCCAGGGTGTGGGGTGACAGTTCCCATGGTAGTTTGGGCGGGAAGGCAGCAACTCAGAAAATGTCCTGTTTGCAAAGCTGTCACTGGTGGGCTGAGAGGGGACACCATGTGCTGGTTTTGGTGTTGAATTATGATAAAACTCAATCTGGCTCAGCAATCCCAAATCAACTTCCTGATAGTGAGGCAAAGATTTGGCAGATAAGTTGCTAAACTGACCTGGAGACAGGACTGGCAGTCAATCACTTTATAGCATTAAAGTCCAGTCCACTTCATATGGCCAGGTTCTTATAACATATTTCTTCTTGAAATGTGTGACAATTCCTCTCTTGGGAAAGGGGACACCCAGCAGCTCCTCGAGGTTGAGAGAAAGAGACCTGCCCACAGGAGCTGGTGTGGGTAGTTATATCAGTCTCTACTTAATAGCTGTTTCTTCTTGCTAGCTTTATTATATTTGCTTTAATATAATTGCTTTGATATAGTGCACTATCCTACCCTATCCTATACTAGTAGTAGTTTTAGCTTTTATATTGTGTAAAAAAAAAATTCTAGTTAAGACTTTTTGTCTAATCATGACATGTACTGGTCACCAGGGGCTAAAAGCAAAGAAGCTGCCAAAAGGCTACCAAACCCTCAGACACTGGTGATTTTACTATAACATAGAATTTATTTTCTTGCCTTATATCAAAGTCTACTGTGTATTTCTATAATTTATTTCCAAATTAAAGCACTTATGAGGTATATTTTCCGTTCAAACCAGAACACAAAACTGCACACAAACCCACACATAAAAGAGAGATCTCAACTCACTTAACTCCTTTACTTTATATTCCTCTGTAACTCCAGCATCAGCACAAAAGTGGTGACAGAATAAATAAAAATAAATAAATAATAAAGGATGAAAGGTTTGATAGCATTTGCATTTTCTTTTAGACTTGCAAAGCCCCATAAATATTTTGGCTGTAATATTTATAAAATTGATGTTACAGCAAAATGCAACACAAAGAGGATTACTGTTCCAACACAGTTTTGTAGCTGATAGGGCTCCAGCTGCCTGAGGCTTCCACTGAACCACCCAGTGTGTTATAAGTGGTAGGACCATCCTTATTTTTTCGTAGGCAAACAACAGCACAATAAGAAAAAAACATTTCAAAATTGTGTATCACTATTACCCATGAAGTCTGATGGAAATCATGTGGACAGTCATGGTCACTGTAGTCAGTCACTCAGTGACACTAGACACTACTATAGATTTTCATTTAATAAGCCCATAGCTGGAGAGTCGCAATATTGTTCACCTGTCTAACTCAGCACACGTAACGACAAAATGCTGGTGGATCATTTTCAGTTTGCAGACCATCCCTTTTTACTGTGTGGCAATAAAAAAAACCAGCTAGAGAGCAGACTGGAATGCATGTTTTTTCAGGGTTTGTTTGTTTAGCTTTTTATATTTTGGGTTTAGAGTTGCGAGCAGTCAAGAAATATTCCAAGTGAGTATGAACAGAGAAGATGACTAGAAAATGTGGATGACGCACTAAGATGCAAGGAGGGCAGAACACACCATCCTTTTTTTATGATAGATCTATAAATCAAGAAGTAATCACTGGTGATTGTGCCAGGTAACATTTTATATATTACTGACTAAAACTGTTCATGATTTCTCACTATGTAAAATTAACTTCTGTTTAAAGGCTATGACGGATAGGGAACCTATCCAACTCCAAGTTTTCAGATTAATTGCCATGATGGTAATGAGGATCCAACTATTAGAGCTTCTCTTCCCTTGCCTTGCCTTGCCTTGCCTTGCCTTGCCTTGCCTTGCCTTGCCTTGCCTTCCCTTCCCTTCCCTTCCTTCCCTTTTTTAACAAATGAGTTTTTGAAACAAACATTACTTGTAAATGTTTACTCATGCTATTATTTTTCAATTAAATGTTCTGTATTTTGTGTGCGTGTGTGTTTTGGTATCCTTGTAAATACCTTTCTTTGTTCCCAAAAATCTGTGTGGTTCTAAATGTATCTTGTTTCAGAGTACCATAAGAGTTGTTTCATAAAGTACTATTGCAGAAATGAAATTGGCTGCTCTATTTTAATTTTTCACAGCAGGTAGATTTTCCAGACCTTGGACCTCTCTTGCAGTCATACTTATGAATCAATTTAATATTTGAATATGTTTTAGGGTGTGTGAATACCATGCTGCTATTTGAATTATTTCTTCATAGTCTTACACAAGCATTAAGACCAGAGGGGATACCCTTATTAGGAGAGATTATATTATAAATTCTTTTGTTATCAAAATAAGGTTTATGTTGTTTTCCATTATGACATGGCTTTTTAAGTCTCTTTTGTGTGTGTGTGTGTGTGTGCACTATGAATCCAGCTGAAAAATGGAAGTGATAGTTTTATTGACATCTCAAATATTGAAAGCTTTGCAGGCCATTTAAAAATTTCCAACATTTTGCTGTGTTTCTGCATGAAAATTCAGTAGAAATATGTAAAACCTTGGATAATGAATGTTTTGGTTCAGTAGCTGTTCTCTGCACCCAGTATTGAAACTCCACAGGTGTATGACAGGAGGGGACCTGCCAAAGGATGCAGCTAGCTCTGCCTTTTCCTCATGGCTCCACTGACTGTCCCTGCTCAGGATCCAGGAGCTGCACCTCAGCTCTGGGCTCATTAGACCCTGTGCCCAGATCTGGCCCTGGCCCCGGCCCCAGTCCTGTTCCAACCCCTTCTTGGTCCTGGGGTCGCTGAGGGGCTGATGCTACCCTTGGCTCTGCCACGGGAACTTTAATAGAAGTCCAAGAGAGCCCAAGTGGTGGTTTGAAAATAAAAAGCGGGGGGTACAGTTGAAGTAAAACAAGGTCCAGTGGGCCCCTTATTTCTGTGGCATAAAGCAAAGTCTGAGAAAACAAGGGATCAAGGTGGGTAGGGGAAGCATGAGATAATAATGGAGAAGATGGGGGGCAGACAGGGACAATGGCAAATAAATCTGTTTGGCTGATCACCTCTGTTCATCTCATCTGGTTAAATTCCATTAAGTCATAGAATCACAGAATGGTTCGGGGGTAAAGGGACCTTAAAGATCATCTGGTTCCAACTTCTCTGCCATGGGCAGGGACACCTTTCCACTAGACCAGGTTGCTGAGATCTCCATCCAACCTGGTCTTGAACACTTCCACGAATGGGGCATCTACAGCTTCTCTGGGAAACCTGTGCCAGGGCCTCAGCACCCTCACAGGAAAGAAATTCTTTCTAAGCTAAACCTATTCTGAGTTTGAAGTCATTCCTCTTTGTCCTGTCACTCGAGGTCCTTGTGTCCATCTTTTCTTTGGGCTCACTTGAGGTACTTGAAGGCAACAATTAGGTCACCCCAGAGCCTTCTCTTCTCCAGGTTAAATAATCCCAATTCTCTCAGCCTTTCCTCATAGCAGAGCTGCTCCATCCCTCTGATCATCTTGTTGTTCTCCTCTGGCCTGGCTCCAACAGGTCCCTGTCCTTCCTGTGCTGGGACCCCAGAGCTGGATGCAGCACTGCAGGTGGGGTCTCAGCAGAGTGGGGCAGAGGAGCAGAATCCCCTCCCTGCCCTGCTGCCCACGGGGCTTTGGATGCAGCCCAGGATACATTTTATTGTGATCTTGCTCTGTATTCAGGATATATGGGAGAGCTATGTGTGTATCCTTTACCATTGAAGTAGACTAGCTGGTGAGTAGGACATCTGCTCCTCTAAATAGCTGAGTTCATATCTGGTGCCTTGATAAGGGTCCTGCAATCTGGACACCGGTTATTAGGTAGGCATAAAGGCAATGCTAATATTTAAGGGAAGGTATCGGATTTTGGGAATCCAGAGGGTGAAGATGCATGCACACCAGCAGTGAGTTTTCAGTCTGATAACTGGGAAATGAGATACAGGGCTGAGACACCTCTTTTTTTTTCCATATGTACATCAGCGATGTATATATTTATCTGGATGTCAGTAAGGGCTCAGCACTCTGTCTGTGTTGATCTGTGCAGCTGGCTGTGTCTGCACTGGGAGTGTGTTGCCTGCAAATTTGAAAAAAGCATCTGCATTTATTGCGTTGGAATGGGAGGAGGCACCTGAGATCCTAAAGCCACCAAATTTGGCTTCCTTCGAGTATCATCATTCCTTCTTGGCAAGCCCCTTTGATTTTTGCATTATCCTCTCCTTTTCCCAGACTTCCTGCAGCAGAAGGAGAGACACAGGCACCATGATGCTGCGCAGCAGAAGAGAATACAGAAATAATGTTTCCACAACCTACACTATGGGTTTTCTCCTCAACCCCTTCATTGAGGCAGAAGGGGTTCCAGATTGGAGAATGCTCCTTTAGCTGTCAACAAAACCACATATTCCTTTCCTAGCTTGCCTTTAGAAGCTTTCTTTTTCAGCGTCTTGACTGAAACACTTAAAGTAATAAGCTCTAGATAAAGATCTGAGAACTTAATTGCTCTGAAGTATTATTTCCCTATTGAAAATCAAGGAAGTGAGGAATTACTTTGTTTCCTAGGTTTTTGTGAGATCATATTAAGGTTTATAGCTTTTGTTCTGAAATTAGTTTTCATATTCTGCTGGCTCTGCTGGACGTTATGTAATTATGTTAAGAGATCCTGTGGTTCTCATTATTCTTTCTTGCTTGCTGTTGGTGCGTATGAATAAATTTCAGTCTTCCCTTGTGGCCTATACTGTTTGCACTCAATACAATCTTGGCAGGCCTGTATTAGGGAGGATAGAAAGAGTCCTGTTCCAGTGAGGACATGTAGAAGACATCTGTATTCTACTGGAATTTTTCATGGGATGAAGAAAGGTGTGCTGGGCTCTGCTGTTACTTCAGCAAGGCTGTGGGTGGGCATGGCATAAGTATGACCTTGACTTTCTGTTGCTGGGATGCCAGAGTGGGTTTTGGCCAAGACAACAACAAAAAGCATTGTAAAATTTATGTATTAAAAAGATTCCTGTTGGCACAAGGTGCTTCTCATTGTCTTGGTGACACTAGGATTATTAATCATTGTATCTCCACTTGCACAGCTCAACACAAGATTTTTCTCTTCACTGATCTCTCCACTGTACATCACTTCACAGTTTGCTGGAATGGAAGAAAAAGAGGAGACAAATCCCTTTAAGAAACTTAAATGACCATGGCCTTACCTAGAAATCTACAAGTCAGTGGCAAGACTTTGGGGATGTGTATAAAAAAGGATTGTGTCACTTATCTCCACCGTGTTAACATTACCTATAAAATAGATAGAAGACGAAATAAAGGAAAGAAAGATCTATGATAAAAACTAATGCATCGGATCAGGAGAATGTTGTGCTGGATTGTATTACATATTAAATCTGGCAACATTTTTACAGTATGAGAGTATTACAGAATTAATTTTGGAATATTTTGTTGCTCTTATGTGGCTCAGTATGCAAATAACTATTACTCTAAGTAGCTTAGTACAAGGCATACTCATTATATGTGTGATTATTCATGTTTGTTATGATAACACCAAGGTAATAATCATGGATATAATGAAAGAAATAGCATTGTAAATAAAATTTCGACTATGAATTCTTTCTCTGGCTTGGACTGGGGTAGAGTTATTTTTCTTCATAGTAGCTTTCATGGGGCTGTGTTTTGGATTTGTGTGGAAAACACTGTTGATGACACAAGAATGTTGTAGCCATCACTCAGAAGTGCTTGAACAACATCAAGGCCTCCTCTGTTTCTCACACTGGGGGTACACAAGAACTTATGAGGGGACATAGCCAGGACAGCTGACCCCAACTGACCAAAGGGATATCCCAGACCGTACGGCATCATGCTCAGCATATAGAGCTGAGGAAAAGGCTGGAAGCAGGGGAACACTGGAAGTTACAGCATTTGTCTTCCCAAGTGACTGTTAGGTATGATGAAGTCTTGCTTTCCTGGACATGGCTGAACACCTGCCTTCCAACAGGAAAGAGCAAATTATTTTCTTATTTTACTCTGTTTGTAGGAAGCTTTTGCTTTACCTGTTAAGCTGCCTTTATCTCAACCCACAAGTCTTTTATGCTTCCAATTTGCTCCCCTGTCCTGTGAGTGAGTGTCTAGGTGGGGCTTAGCTGCCTACCAGGATTAAACCACAACAAATCTATTAGCAAGAGTTTTACAGCAGCTTTATCACATTTATTTATTTATTTATTTATTTCTTTTTTAGAAAGAGATATTCATCTAAAATTCTAGGACTTTGGAAGAGGATTCATTTATGAGCACAAAATCACCATGTATTTTTCTAAATTATATTCATCTTCACCTTTAGAGATTCATAGGCAACTGCCATGAATGAGTGTTTTAAGTTTGCTTAAGGAATTTACTTCTAAATAATTAAAATTTATTATGCATGTTTCTCTTTAATTACTATTTTAACATATTTCTAATATGAAATTGAAGTTGCTGCTAAGGATAATGCAAGTCAAAATCCTTATCAATAAAGTATCAAGGTTAATTTTCTTATTGCAGAACCTTCTTACTGTTCTTCCTCTTCCAAAATTGCTTGTTCTTGTCAAGTTGTTTTGCAAACATTGTTCTTTTTCTGCTCTCCATATGACCAGGGCTTTTAACTCCCTTATTAAAACCCTCCTCAACAAACCCACAAAACCAAACGCAAAATGTAGTACAAAGCAATTAAAATATAAACTCATAAGTGCAATAGATTTTTCTATTGTTGTTAGTAATTTTATTAAGTAGTAACTAAACAAACTCAGAAGTTAACTGCCGAACTCATGAAGTTAATCAAATCACACAAGAATGATGCAATGATTGTCAAATTTAGTTTATTTTTCAGCCCAAGCAGAACTATGGAATTTTTTGGGAAAATATCTTCATAGCATTCTACCAGTCTCCATAGCATCCCCACAGCATTCATAGCAGTCTACCACCAAAAACCTAATGGAAGGGCTTATATCCAGTACAATTTCCTAATCAGGGAGGCTGATATAATTTGTTAAATATCTTTCTCTACTGTGATAGATTATCAAACCCAGATAAATTTCTGCTTTTTCCCATCACTTACTTAATTTGAATATGACTTCAGATAGATTTTCATTACAGGGTGTCTTAGTTTGTAACGTAAGATGTAACTGAAGGTATGTATTCTATCGCCACCTGTTGAAACCAGGTGGGGCAGGGTTCTTTATCTCTTCTGTGACCCTGATAACTCCCTCCAGAGGGATATTTTTCTGTTACTGGATTATCAAGCCTCAGTGCATGACTCATAAAATTACATCATCCCATTGTGAGATGCTAAACCCAGGGGGAGGAACCAAGCATTCCTACCTGGATATAATCTGAGGTTTGGAACACCACACTCAGCCTTTACGTACTGGGTTCCCAGAGGACAAGAGCTACATAACCACCACTGGACCTTCAGAGGAAGACCAGACCCTTCTACAGGATCACTGCTTCAATAGAACCATATCTATCACTTCAAGAGGACTGCAGCCACCATTTAATCAGACTGCTACCACCACCCTGCCTGGCAGGGTGTCAGGTTGTATCCTGACTCTGTCAGTGTTTCTGTACTACTGCATTTATTTTAAATTTTACTATCAAATTGTAGTTCTGATTTCTAGTCTCTCACTGGTTTCCTTTCCAAACTAGTATACAGGGAAAAGACGAAATAACAAGAATTATATTTCAGGCCTGTTTAGGATCAAGACTAGAAAGTTAAAATCATATTTTTCAGTCTGATATTTCAGGTTGTGGGGGCTGGAATTGGAAACCATCAAGCAGAGATTTAATATTTTAATACTTTGGCATGAATTGTATTTTTTTGTTTTATAAAAGGTAGCAATTGTTTTCCTATATGTTGACATAAATGTCAGTTTGATGATGAGTTCTGTATTTGGTGGTTAAACATGTTGTTTCACAAAGCTGTCAAATATATCTTTAGCTTATAAATACAAAACTATGAGGGAAGTGGTCAAGTTTAGTCGCCAGGATAGGCAGGTTTCTCACCCCAGACTGTTCTGGTGTCAGGAAATCAAACCATGGAAATCTTTCCTTCCATTTCTCCATCAAAGCACCCTTATGATACTGCAAATATTCAGGTGTTTCATGATTAAGGCCCTGTTATTTAAGATGTTCAAGCAAGGGTACAGTTCACATGGAACATGATCTCTTTCAGGACCAATTTGTCTTAAACTCATATAATGAATGTCACAATTCTATAACAGTATCAGAGACTAACATATTACAGATATTTCAACTTGCATTACTACAAGAAATGTTAAAGTCTTAAGTGAATCTTTGCCATTTCATTGCATCATGCTGTTCATGTCTATCTTGTTTACGTCCTTTCATTTTTCATCCATATTTTGTTTGTGCTGAAGCAGATACAGAAAAAGGCAGTTTTACGGTTTTCCTCTAATCACCTGTTTTTGAAGAATATGTTTTCCCCCAAGAGGTAAAATATGTTCAAAGTGTTGAAGCAAAACTATGCAGGAAAGAAAAACTTTTCTCTTTAAATCATAATCCCTTAAGATCTAGTTTGGTTTAAAATATATATTAAAGCTATTCCCTGTAAATTCCTGTCCCTGTTTGTACTTCTAGTTCAGTCCACTAATGACAGAATAATCTAATAATTAAAAAAATCATAACATATTTTTTATAATTTCAATATGCAGCTGTTGCTTTCTAGAAATATAACAAAAGACAAAACAGCAATAGATTATTAGCTAAGAGAAAAAGCTAATATTTTTAAACCCATAAAATATCAGGCCATGCCTTGTAGCTATAACTTTATATTTCATGCCATGCTCCTCTCTCTTGACATATTTAACTCCTTAATTGGACAAAATGAACCCAAACCTTAACCTGATTTTCTTCTTAACGCTCCCTGTCCTTTTGTTTCCTTGTACATATTGTTTTAAAAAAACAAGTTTCCAGATTTTTTCTGAAATAGAAATGCTACCTAAGAATAGTTTTCAAAGAAAAAAGAAACTCATTGTAGTCTCTAAAGTTCTATTTTCTAATATGAAATTTCTCACTAGACCAAGGATTTTCTAATTCACTTATTTCCATTCTAATTCCAAGGCCTTGCAAATATGGAATTTCTTCTAGAAACACTAAATTCAAATGAGAGTCAAAGGTGTAAATTTAATAATACTCCAAAATCAGTCATGCTTAAAGCCAAACATGAATGTAACAGGAATCCATTACTGCTCAATTTCATTTGCACATCTAAAAATTTATAAGTGTTAATTAATTATTGCTTTGTTATGATTAAAAATGTTATCTATGCAATCAAAACAAAAATACAAAATGCTAATCATGATTAATGTGGAATTGAAATCTAATGAGCTTACAAAAGGTAAAGTGATTAATTTAAACACAAGTGAATAAATTACTTTGTTAATTATTAATTTATTGCAAAATTCTTTGTATTTTGAAAAATGTCATAGCTTGAGAATTTTAATATATTCCTAATCTTCTGGGTATATATTATAATTTAAAAATGAAAATGAAAACTTTTTTATTTTTGGGGAGGTCTTTTTTTTTTTGTTTCTCTGGAAATGAGACACTTTCTTCCTAAAAGATCCTTCCCTTGTAGTGCCAAGAGAGTGTGTTTTCCTAAAATATTAATTCCACACTAATTCTAAAGAGGAAAAATTACAAAATTGTGAGTTTTCTGTGCATGTGTAATTACATATGTGGGCTGACCCAGTAACTGATAGGAATAAGTCTGTCAATGCATCTATTTTTCTATTCAACTGACCCCTCAAAGCTGCCATTGCCAAAATAAGCACAGAATCATGTAATCAGAATGGTTTGGGTTGGAAGGAACCTGTAAAGGCCATTGAGTTAACCCCCCTCTGCAATGAGCAGGGACATCTTCAGCTCAAAGCCCCTTCAAACCTGACTTTGAATGTTTCCAGGAATGGAACATCTACCACGTCTCCAATTGACCTTTTCCAGAGTTTCACCATCTTTGCTGGAAAAAAACCTCTTACTTATATCTAACTTAGATCAGCCCTCTTTTAGTTTAAAACCGTCTAACTCTTATTTTATTGCCACAGGCCCTGCTAAAAGGTTTGTCCCCATCTTTATTGCAGCTCCTCTTTTGGTACATGTTTGAAATTTTCACAACTTTCCAAGCACCTTGTGTGACTGACCTAATACTTTTTTTTAGGTCTTGTTTCCGATATTGATTATAAAAACATGTAAGTGTAAAATGACACTTGTAAAATTCCTGTAAGAAACAAGAACTATTGCAGATATTTGATTTTTAATTACAATATATTTTATAGTTGAATCCTATTTTTATCAGATAAATGAATTTGCTGAACTTGTGTCAGGTATTTTCAAAGGTATTTCTTTCTTGGATGTTTTTCTGGAGCTGAAGGAAACATAGGGACACATTCTTTAAATGTAATTTTTCTCCAGCTTCTTAGGATGTTATTTCTGGCACCTGTCTGACCACCTGAATCTCTTGATTATTATGGTACTATTCTTAATATTAAACTTCAATGAAATTTGAAAGAGATCATGAAAAAAATAAAATGAGGAACCTATTAACAGAAAATAATATTTCTTCTTGTGAATATTTTGTTTTGGAGATTAATAACTATGTCCTTTACTATCCAAAAAGATCAGATTCTTTCATATGGCAAAACCAACCAATAATTATGATATTATTTTCATTTCTCTGGAACCATATATATCTAAATTATAGATATGTTTTTAACTGGTTTTTTTTTTTATATTATTTTTAATTTTCAATAAAACCTATCTTCATTGTTACCTAAACCAAGCTTTAATCTTGTAAATCTGGATTCAGCGTTCTTTTCCTATACTGGCAGGAAGCTGAGTTCAGTTTTTAGCATTTTTGTCCCAGCTACGAACTACATTATTTAAATGATTATTGAAAAAAACAAAAATAGAGTCGCACATTTTTGCTGGTCGCTGCTACCTCATTTATATTGGCTGTGTATGTTCAAATATTCTGAAAAATATTTAACCTGGCTTCTTAGCCAGCATGGAACTTGACAAGTTTGTCTAAAAATGACAATTGTTATGTAATTGTAATTGTAATTGTTCTCATGTACTTATGGTTACATAGATATCTAAAATTGGGACTGTTTGAAAAAAAAATGACTGAAAGTTCTCTTGAGACTACACTTGAGTAGAAAACCAGCACTGACCAGTCTTTATCTCTAAAATTTCTTGTACACTGAAACTGCTTGAAGAAACTGTAGACTGGAACCAGCACTAACTGCATTTTAAACCAGGATGGAAACCTGCAGGATTTGTTTTGGAGCTCTTTTAAACACACGTTGACCTTGCAGACAAGTACATGAAGGATAATGTGAGATGATTTGGGTATTTTGGCCTAGAACTTGGGGGATGCAGGAGATCATTAATGAAAATGTAAGGAAGGTAAGACAACGTCTTTTTGATAATGGTATTCACAGGTACTGTGGAGAAGGGGTTATTGTAGCTTCAAGTACGTAGAGGATGTTGTCACACCTTTGCCTCTTTCAATGCCACTGTATTTTCATTTCATTTCATTTTGTTTCATCCGCTTTATATGTACAGTTTTAGTGTTCACCTTTCCTTAGATTTATTGTTTACAAAACAAATTATTTGCTTTGTAATTGTTTTTTCTTTGGTTTATAAAAGCCACTTTATAATTGCTTCAAAAATAACTGGCAGATGCAGTAGCCCTCCAAAAGAAATAATTTTGTCATTATTCTTTCCTATAATTATTTTGCAGGCCAGCATCTGTACCTTTACTTTTTGAACCAAGTGCAGTGTTTATCAGATACACAATTTCACATTAACAAGCTACTATGAGTTTTGTCTTTCTTCATTTTCTCAGTGATATGTTCTTTCATTGAGACTTGAAAAAGCTAAAAGTCATACATCTTTCATCAGAGATATTGCTTTATGAAGAGTTGTATTAGCATTGGAAGTGTTTTGTTTAGGGGAAGATAGCAAGAAAAAAATAACTCCTTCTCTTCAGTCAGCCTACAAGTGTCCACATCTCACAATGACTTCAATTACCTCTTGATCTTCAACTTATTTTTTTTTCTACAGTTGATATAATAGTGTGTTAATCCTTTTGTAGTCATGTAACACTCACTGTTGAATCAGACCTAAGTATGACAAAAATATTGAATAAATAAGTTTCTTCTTGATGTAGGAGAGAAAAAACTTTATTGTGGATGTCTGGATTAAAAGCAATCACATATTCTTGTAATTTATTGATGCTTGGTTTCTGTCATGTCACCATATTTTCATCTCCCACTTCTTGTTAAGAATTGGAACAGGGCAAACTGTTGCTTTGATTTTATAGAATTTCAGCTGGAGCACCAGGAATCTGTACTCTTCTTTTACAGGCTTATGGTCTTGCAAAAATCTCATTAAAATCCATCATTCAGCTTTGTGCATGAAAGTATGAGCTTTCTTGTCATTTATAAATGCAATACCTTAAATGAACTGTTCATAAAAAAGGCACTAGATATTTCATCGACTGCTTTCAGAAGACAGTTTTAGAGAAGCTGCTTTCAATATGGTGCTACAATACAACACACAGCTTTTAAATCCATGTAATCTAAGTTGTACTAAGAGATGGTTCCCACTAATACAACTGAATCCTCTAAGTCTGGACATCTGCAATTAACTCTGACACTAAGCAACTTGGGCTATTGTTGGATTCCTTTGAATATCACAGAGTATTCCACGACCTCTTGCTTTTGATGGCATAATCTAGGTAATTTTGTAAAATGCTTTTGAATGCCTGTTTTTATTTAAAAGTTAAGATATTTTAAAATAAAATTTAAAGGCCTTGTTAATTTTGCAACCATTAATTTTGAAACTTTGAGTCACATATAGTCATTAGAAATTCCTTTTCCTTCTCTTTTTTTTTTTAAGTTGATAGTATTTTCTTCCATGTTTTTCATATTTTCCAGGCAATAAATTATTAAATTTGAGTCTATCCTTAGTTTCCTGATATGCTTTGAAGCCTGGAAGTTCTCTACAAGATGATTCAGTCTGATCAACCACCATCAACATGATTTCCAAGCTGAGCAGAGCATAATTTTTCTTGTTCTTTAACCATACCAGACTTAAGTAAAGGCAAAGTATGGTTCCTGAAAATTCCATAGTCAGCAAAGGATCATTAAGTCAATGAATCTTATGTCAAACCCGTCTAAAAATTTTTAATTAAAATGGACATTTTATAAACAGACATATATATACACATATATAATATAGGGTTATCAAACTCCTAGTTTGTCAACAACAGAAAAATAAAGCTCTCAATGCCAGGAGGTAGAAAGGACATGAAAAAGGGCAGGAAAAAGATTTTTTTTCTCTTTAAAAAAGACAATCACTTGCCGTGCCCATGGAAACAAATTCAAGTAGTTCGCAGCTAAGTTCTAAGAAAAAGTGTCTATTTTGATTTTCAGATTTATTTCTCCAAGTCTTTTTTTGTGCTATAGAGGAAGTCTTCAAAAATATGAATGCTGTTTATTCAGAAGTGCACTCTGCTTTGGCCCCTGCCCTGCTGGTTTTGCAGTGGCTCTGCTTTACTTGAAAAGTTTGATGTGGAATTCATATAGTTCACAAGTCAAAGGTGGAACAGAATCCAGTGAGACACTTGGACACTGGCAAAAAGTTTTAAAAGACCACTTAAAGCTTAAAACCCTCCGTATCTGTAACACTTTCAGTTTTCTTTAGCCCTTATAGGAGCTTGAGAGTATTATATATGGTTTTGCAAATGTTTATCAAGTTATCCCTATTGTACAGTGCTAAAGACTAAGATACAATAGAAAATATGTTATCCCCCTATAATTCCTGCTATTTTTGTAAAAGTTTCCTATATGTTTATATTTTAACAGTAAGGTGAAAGTCTTGCAGGTAAGTGATGTGTGATTTATTGTCTGAAAATAGTTACTTAATGACAGATTCTGGGAACTTAGAGGGTTTTTTTAAACAAAAATTGGAAGATAAGAAATGAAAGAAAGGAAAGGAAATAAGAGAAGAGAAAGAAAATTAAAAGGAAAGGAAATAAGAGAAGAGAAAGAAAATTAAAAGGAAAGGGAAGGGGAAAGGGGAAGGAAAGTTGAGAAAAGAGGAGGGTTTTAAGC